>CM069858.1:192326019-192616019 GCA_036172795.1 Pelodytes ibericus | reverse complement strand
GGGGATTTTGGGAGGACTCCTCTTAAACTAGAAAATAACAGGAAATAAGGAAATAGTGCAGCTTTAATAATGGATATAAAAATAAATCTCAAGAAAAAAAAATAATTATATATATCACTCAATGTTCATTTTAATCAGATTTTCAACAGTTTTGCTTGATGATGAGAGAGGGATATGACAGACACACTACAAAGCCTTAAAAAGTCAGCTCGGAGGGGATGTTTAAGTAGAACAAAAGTTACAATGCAGACATCTGCTCGTGCAGACATCCCTCAGCTGCCCGATTCTCCCTGGTGCCTAGTGGGGCAGCGGAGGATGTCTGCGAGATAAGCGCAGACCTCTCCTGCTGCCGCCCGGCACGCTCGCCGGGACTTCTGTGACGAAAGCGGAAGTACCCGGCTTCTTCATAGAAGCCCCGGCGGTCGTGCCGGGCGGAAGTAGGCATCCCCTGCTGTTAGAGAGGGGGATCCAGGTCCTCTGCAGCTCTGCTGGGGACCTGGATCCCTGTCTTATAATCTGACCTCAATTTGACACACACCTTTACACAGAAAGTGACACTTACACACACACAGTGACACCAATAAACACATAACCTGAGACACACTATTTTGCCCCTCAATATGCCAGTATTTTGCCCCTCCATCCAACATGCCAGGATTTTGCCCCCCTCCTCCCCCTTCCCACTACTTACCTCGTTGCTGCTCTGCAGGTGCGCTCGGCTGTGAGGGAAGCGTTGTGCACTCCCCTCCAGCCGCGCAGCTTCAGGGAAGTGTTGTGCACTCCCCTCCAGCCGCGCAGCTTCAGGGAAGTGTTGTGCACTCCCCTCCAGCCGCGCAGCTTCAGGGAAGTGTTGTGCACTCCCCTCCAGCCGCGCAGCTTCAGGGAAGTGTTGTGCACTCCCTTCCAGCCGCGCAGCTTCAATAAGTTTGTTTAAAAAAATAAACAAACTTTATTGAAGTCGCGCGTTTGGGAAGATTTTCCTGGGTTAAAAAGTCGTCTTATACGCCAGAAAATACGGTAGCTATAAATAAAATGGTAGGATTAAAACTTCAACTCATCTCACCTTTTAGTGAATAGCCCCATAGCAAATAAATATGCAACACACAGTAATAATAACTTAGAATATCTTGGCCCTCCCGTATATACATCCTGTCCTGGGTACCCTGTATGGAAGTCTTGTTGTACTGAAAACAGGGTGCTGCAGTTCCCCCCCCAAAGTGTGCACAGGGCAAAGGCACTGGGTAGGCACAGGTTCATGGGCTAGGGAATAGGCAGCAGGGGACAACAAGGGGGCAACATAAGCAGCAACGACCAAGGCACATCAAAGTCACATAATATAGTCCTGGGGCCAAACGGCACAGAAGGAGTAGTAGGGACTGTGCCGTCCCAGTAATTATTCCTAGGCCAGGGTCATAGCCTGTGGGCTGGAGAAGGGCTCCCACGATGCTCGTTACATGACATGTGCTACAGAAAGTAATTTGGTTGTCAATATTAAAGATTGAGGTTTATGGGCTAACAGGGAGAACATGCACATTTCTATATTAATTTACATAAAAAAAATTAATATGAAATACATGAGAAGCACCACAAAGTACTGTGTGAATTAATTCCCCTTCTATTTAATCAGCATATGTATTACTGCAAGGTAATGCCAAGTAGCACTGACACAAACAATGAAAGGAAAAACCAAAAAGAAAGAGAAAATGTCTGCAGTTAGCTATTGAAAATCGGAGGCTTGTGGACTATAGTACACAGGAGGTCAACTACCAAACATAGCCAGCAGTGTTCCAGGCCCACCCAACAGTCCAGGATTTAGGGATTACCCAGTTGTGTCAAAAACATTAGTCAAGACTGGGTAATCCCTAAATCCTGGACAGTTGGGTGTGTCTTGAAGACTGGGTTTTACAGTGTTAAATTTTTCATATATAGTAACAAATCCTGACATGCACTGTCAAGGTCCTGACCACCACAAATCACCTGGAAGATCAACTTGGCCATCTAGTGGCACTACAAATATTACATCTTAATTCAGTCAACAGAAACACTTCAGTTTATTTGCAGTAGGTGACTATGCCAAATGTGACTATGCCAAAATACCAATGAATAGATCATGTGAAATTAGAAAAGTCTATTGAATAATATATAAAGTCAAAATCCAATTGACAACAAATTCAGAATATGTTACAAATTAATGAGGGGGAGCAAGAGGAATCTCAAAGCAAGGCTTTGTAGGACATAAGTATGTGTATGTATATATTGTGCTTACACCTTACCTGAAGGTCAATATAGCCTTCATCTGTATCAGAAAGCTTGGAGTACTTGATTTTACTGCTTGGTATAGAGGCAGATACACTGCTCCGTGATGGCATCATAGCCAGGAGGGTTCGTTACAGCAAAGAAAAATACCCTAGACCCTGGAATGTGAAAACATTACATGTCAATATAAAGTTCACAGGGATAAGCTTAAATGACAAACTTTTTTTATTCATTGCTTCCTTAAAAGGGACCTCTTTCCCCCAAGTAAACCTGACATGTATCTTTACAGATACACACAGATTACTTCTGGCTCTGCCTCAGCGGTGAGGCAGAGTAAAAGAAATTAAGATCAGCAGATCTGAGAAGACTGTAAGAGACCATAACAATGATATAAACCCATCAGGTCAGGTGATTCGTGACACGGCCTTGATTTCAAATTTGTGAAATATTATCATGCAACTATTTTATTAAAAATGACAACTGTCTACAATAAATTAAGTAATGTTTGATGGAAAGATTGCATCTAGTGTAGACATGTTTAATACTTTAATGAACAAATACATATAAAAGGTTCCTTATTGAACCCTCTTTGCTGATGTAACACTATGGGGGTGGAAGGCTTGGGTCAGATCTACATTCTTCTGACCCAAGATTCTAAACATGTCTGACCCCCTTTGGAGCTATACAAGCAAAGAGGGTTCCTTAAGGTATACTTCTTCCATTAAAGCATTGCATTTTAAAACACTTAAACGTGTAGCAATCTTTCGGTTAAACATGACTTATGTGTTGATAGTTGTCCCTATAAGTCATTGGTCATCAATGACAGTACATGAAGTGGGTAATCCTTTTTGTAGATGTATCATAGAGGCGGAAAATCTATATGCAGGCAGTATATTTAAAAACATTCAACAATTTTTTTACGTTGCAAGGAGACGGTCATATTAAAACCAAACCATAGTAAATGCTCGATATAATGGTTATAAAGAGGAGTGGTGGACAACTCTCCAGTATTATTCTTCACATTGGAGTGAAGCTTTACACATCAAAATGTCTCCGGTAGCAGCAATGCATTAGAAAGAGAAGCCTTCCACATGGGATTTAACACCGCCCTACCTGCTTGATGCATTCATGTCGCTGTCATTACAAACCCTTCCGCAAACAGGAACTGATTTGTCTTGCACTTCCTGTCTGGGCAGGAAATGTAATGATGAGGATACTGAGGAAACAAGGCGTCAACGGTCACTCCGAGGCATGCTCTTATTGGGTGACCTCACGGACCAATCAAATCATGCATTACTGCGTACTCCAGTGCATCATCCGATTGGTGTGGTCGGAGTTAGCGCTAACTCCTTGTAGGACCAATCAGAACGCGTCAACACTGGTGTTCCTGAACGCCTGCCTGTCGCAATTAGCGAGCGGATCTTTGCAGAAAAGGGGTGTGATTACTTTGTTACAGTCCTATCATGCCCAGGCAGCCAGTATATTTTGGAATCTGAATGATTCCAGCATGTACAGGGCTTTTACTAAATGCTTCATTGGAGAGGCATGGTATTAACAGCCCTGAACATTCTGGAATCACTGACAGCAGTCACACTCCTATCATGTCCAGCCCAGGCAGCCAGTATATTCTGAAATCTGAGTGATACCATCATGTACAGGGCTTCAAATGCTTGAAGAGGCATGGTAGTATACTCACTGACAGCAGCCAGCAATCACACTCCTATCAATCTCAGACTGCCTGTACGTGCTGGGAGCATGTACAGAGCTGTTACTAAATGCTTAGAGACATTTAGACACCACTAACTAGCTGCCCAGGGCTTCTGCTGACTATGACAAGCAGTCATGAGGCTTGTATGATGACATTTATGGAGCACTACACAACAATTACATAATAATCTTCTATAATAAAGTACAAGTGTCTCTGCGTCCGTGGGATTGCGCTACTGCGCATGTGCCCCACGGACAGCCGTTGGGACTTGGAGCGCAGAGACTTCGGGCGGCCGGGCGAAACTTGAAGCGGCGGGTCTGCGCATGTCCCCGACGTTGCTAGGGCAACAGGGACGCTATGGTGTTATCTAGCGCCCGTAAATTTAACGGGCTTAATGTCTAGTATTAAATAAAGAGACCAGGCATGCTGTCGGTGGTGAATGGCCATAACCTTTATTATGGGTTTTAGTTTACAACCAATTTTATAACCATTCGCATAAACCAGACCAGTAAAACACAACCAGATATATTTTCTTTTATTAACCAAATTTCCTTGAACCTGATTCCGCCCCAAAGGCCAGGAATCAACCATATTTGCAATTTATTTATATTTTTACCAATCCCAGTCCCCCTCCTGGCCAACAAGAGGGTGACTTTAACCCCTTAATAAAGTCAGGACAAAAGAAAAAGAACAATAAACGGGAGGGTGGGAGGAAGCTGCTTGGTGTTTAGCTCTTGCTGCAGCTACCTCACACAGATGAAACATAGCGCTGCGCTTCTATTTATACCTCCAATACTGCAGTCACTATCCTCATGCCGCTAGCGCCAAAATTCCTAACCAATCACTGATCATAAACCCCGCACCATAACTCCGCTATAGAACAGTTGCACGCGCTAACTCCAGAAATTTCTATCTCCAGGCAGAACTGCTAGCCCTCACGCGCACCTATCCGCCATATTAAAAAAAAAAAAAAAAACGATGTTCCTGTCAGCTTGAAGTCATCAGAAACCCTGAGTCCCTTAAAGTAGGGAAGCTAGTAATAGCCACAGATCAGGTAGTGAGAATGACTGTAGTACAGTGAAAAAGGTTTGGATAAGCAAATACGCAAAGCTACAGGTGAACACACGGACACTAATAAATAACTGGAGTGCCCACTAAACACCAGCAGCGGTGGACAAATTGGAGAAACACAGCCAGCCTCAAACTGTGTGGTATAAAGTGCAAAAAAAAAAAAAGGGGTTGCTTCCAGCGCTCAGTGATCGCCGGCGCCATATGCCATATTTGAATTATTTTTTCCGTGTTTGATGGGTGCAAGCTTTGCAATTGCCACATTTAAAAAAAATCCATTTACTTTATTATTCCTAAGCCAGCTTGAGCCATCTTGTTTGTGTGCAGGCCCGATGACAATGGGGACAAGTTCAGACTTCAAGTTGGGAGCTCTTATAAAAATTATAGTACCATTAATATTTATAATATTGATTGCATTTTTTATCACGTTTTACCACTACAAATTTGTCACAAATAACTATTGGTCACCATAAGGCCATTTTTTTTTACTTTCAAAATATGTCTTTAATACCCTTTCTCTTGGTCACATGACATTACCAAAAAAGTATCCATATCGGCGAGAACCTGAAAAAAGCATTGGTACTCGTAATCTTTAAAAATGGTATCAATCCTTCTCCAGTTTTTTTTAACCACCAGCACAACCTATTTTTATTCCCTGTTGCAGGGAAAGAGAAGCACATGGAGGTGGAGAAGACAAAGCAACTGGCAAGTGAACAGAGCAAGAACCAGTAGTCTGAGGAGGGTTTGGGAGCAGATGGCCCTCTATGGGCAGTCAAGTAACAGTGACAAGTGATTTATGTAAACTGGCATGCTCATCCAATTTGGTCACCATCACTGCATATATGAGAGAGGAGAGATGACTTAATTTTGGTGCTGCATGATGCCTCCACATTGAGGCATGATCGCAACACCAGCTAAATATAAGAAGTTGACTGCTGCCTATAGTTTTTCGCTTGTGCCACATTTAACCCCTTCCCAATGCTAGGACGTTCTATGCCATCCTGATTTTAGTGTACCTAAAAGACGCTAGGACGGCATAGAACATCCAGCGTCACACAGCTCATCGCGGCTCTCCTTGCAGGGACTCACTATCCAGTATGAAGAGTTCACTTTATTTGAATGAGATGCCTTTTTTTTTTTTTTTTTAAAGTAGAAACTATATATATATATATATATATATATATATATGCTACATTTTTCTAAATTTTGCCTGGCAAAATGTTAACCCCTTGATTACAATGGTATGGTTTGTTTTGATGTCCGTTCTGAATAGCTTTTTTTTTCTACTTTAGCTATGTGTGTGTTTAAATAAAAGGGTAAGCTTGCTATTTTAATACATCCCCACATATATATATTTTTTTTTTTTTAAGGAAAGATGGGGCTTTCTTTTGCAACCATTTTTTAAGATTTAACCCTTTATGTAATGTATACAATTTAATAAAGTGTAAAAAAAAAATCCTTTAATAATTTTTTTTCTGGGACAGTATATTTCTCTCCTCTCTCTGACAAGAAAAATATATCAGGGAGAGAGAGGAACAATTTTGTCTCTTACAGCACTGATTGTCATTGAATGTATTTTTTGCATGTGTTACATATGATCAGTGTGATTAATTTTCACAGTGAACACAAATAAATGCAAACAAATAATGGTTGATCCTGGTCAGCCTAACTGTTAAGGCAACAAGGATCAACTTTCCCTATCTCCCCACCCAAATTTGGGGGAGAATGGCAATGGATTGTGATTAGCCTTTTACAGCTATCACAGTCCTCACTGCAATGGTGGAGACAACCTGTCTCAGCTATTGCAGGTAAGACCGCCCATTTTCTGGGAGTTTCACACTTGCCTGGATCAGAAGCAGTCTGAAACACCCCTCACGCACATAGAATGATTGGCAGGTCAGTAACCCGTTACTTTAAGACCACCCATGGGCAGTCCTTTTTAATTATTTTGCTTTGCTGGATGCCTTCACTAGTGCATGTATGTAAAACATGTACTAAAGCAAGTCTCTACCTTTTTAAACAGTCTACAAATCCAGTACAAATGTCAGACTTGATGGACCTCACAAAAAGGCAATGCACTGGAGACTGGCAGTCAAACTGACCATATGAGCAGGTCCAAATATTGGTTTACCCATTGGACACAGCTGCAGAATACATCCAGCCAAGTTTACATCACCACAGTGCCCCTCTATCTGATTTGATCACAACAGAAAGACTAAACCATTAACTTGTTTACTGCAGATGTCAAGAACAAATTCTTTAATACAAATAAAAGTACCTAATCAGACCAGCTTTGCTCAATATAGCAGGCATGGGGTGGAAATGTTTAGTATCTTGGGTCATCCTTTATCTAACCCAACATGGCTGTCCCACGGTAGAGCAGGCTCACTCAGTAAGCCACTTTGTATTCTTTCCTTGAGGCATTACTATTTTAAAACTTGAAGAAATCTTTCCATTAAACACACGATAGCTGGGAGAGAACTGGGCCTGGGAAAACGCTACCTTACAACAGTTAGTCAAAGGGAAAGACCCAACTTGTTTTCAGAGCTACAGTATCTGAACCACTAGATAGATGTTAATTCAGTTGTTAAGGTAAGCAGTGCATTACTTGGCCATCACTCAAAATGTATCAATATAAACCAGAGGTATCAAGCAGTGGCCCCCTTCAGGTTGTGGCTGGCAAAGTATTAGGCAGTGTATGGCATCAACAGGTGGAGGGCTGGCGTTTGACATGACTGTACTAACCAAACTAAGAATATGAACTAGTAATGTTTAATTGCCATGTTCATCTCTGCCAGTGTAAATGTTCCTGGAACTGAAGATCAACTAGGAATCTTTTTCCATAAAATCTCATTAAGCTTTGCTCCTATGGGGGTTTGACATGAAGCTATGTTCAATTGTGAAAGGATTTTCAGCTATCACAAGAGATTGAAAATCTGCAAGGATGCATAGCAGCCAACATATATAGTGGATTTGAGACCAAACTAATGTGTATACTGGTACTGCACAGTGAATCTAAAACACGCGAAATGTAGGTGAATATATACATCATAAACCCCCCCCCAAATATATATGTGTGTATAATATATTATACACACATAAACCACACACCCACATGCCATATTTAAACCCTCTGAATAGAACTCACAAAATGAAAGCCACCTGCAAACACAGAGCCATTGGAAACTTATGACAAAGATTTATTGACTCCATAGGACAGGTAATACAAAGATTGTAAAGTATTTACATAAATATCTACAGACATGCCTAGAATAAGCCAGTTGGAATAGGGGTGTGCTCATCTTCACTATGAACAATGCTGCCTCCGAAGGCAGTCACCAAGAATAGTAGATGTTCACGCAGCATTCTCACATAAAAAGCAAAGATTACGAAGCTTCTTCATCCTCTATTTTGGGAGCCAGGTAGTATTTCACATGGCCCATATCTGCGATTTTGTATTCCACAACTGAGAAATAAAACGACATGTTACTGCACAGTACAACACACAAACATTTCACATCAAAATAAAAGCTGCTGACGACAATCCGGAAAATGTTACACGGGTGCAGGCCAAATTAACACCAAGTAGCTTCAATCTGAAACGCTAATTTTAACCAAAAGTCTACACATTAAACTAAAAAAAAAAAAAAAAAAATCACTTTGTGCCCAAACATTAAGTAAGCCTCTAATGCAGGGGTGTCCAAGTTTATTCTGCAAAGGGCCACTTTGTTAGAAATGTATGCGTGCGTGGGCCGCATTCATTTTTCATTCATTCAGAGAAAAATATATATAAATATATACATGTGTGTATAGTGTAAAATTATATATATATATATTTTACACTAATGTGTAGTGGTCACATTAACTACAAACACACACACGCATACAGTCACACTTACCCCCCCCCTTCCCACACACACACAGTCACAACTACCCCACACACACACACACATTTATACACACACACTCACATACATACACTTACCCCACACTCACATACATACACTTACCCCACACTCACATACATACACTTACCCCACACACTAATACACATTTATACACACACACAAATACACATACACTTACCCCACACACTAATACACATTTATACACACACACGTGGCTGTGGACTCCCGGTGCGCTTCTTCCCTCCCTCTGACCCTTGCGCATGACCTCATGCGCAGGGGAGAGGAGGGGATTTGTGCACTGCACACCGCACGGGAAGCTGTATCGGGGAACGAAGTTTAATTGAAAGATCTCAACTGCAGGCATTTTACATAGAAATGCTTTAACGGAATACAAATAATGTACTTGCTTTGAGCCCTCTTTCATATAACAGGGGTCAGACATGTTTAGAATCTTGAGATCTTCTAAATGTTAATGCAGATCTGAGCCTATATTCTACATGTCTGCCCCCTAATATAGCTATATGAAGCAATGAGTGCTCAATATGGTGCATGGTTCATTTGGATTCTTTCATTAAAACATCTATCTACAATTGAGGTTCTTTAAATTAAACAGGAGGTTTTTTCCCCCTACAGTTGTCCTATAAAATAGTAATGTGCAGGTTGCAAAGTGTGAACAATGAACCACAAATTTCTATAAAAACACATGCTTCATGTATGCATTTAGCCCTTCAAAACAAAGGAATACCTTTTTATAAACTTACCAAGTGGGATATCTGCAGACATACTGAGAGTTACTGTTGGAGACAGGGGTGTAGCTTTGGTGAAGAAATTCAGGTATCTCAAAGCAAATGTGAGCTGGACTGGTTCATTCATTTCTATTGTAACCTGAGTGGGAGATTTCAGAAAAGATCAAAATGTATTCTCAGTGGTTGATTAAAACAAAATCGACATGCTTTCATGTTTGACAGCACTTTTAAAAATCTTCTGAAGTATCACTAATATCCACCATATAACTAATGTACCTTTTAGCCCACAGTATTAAATCTTTCACACAGAACAATGCAACATCAACCTGCATAAAAAGGATGCAGCTAAAACTGCCAAAATTGGCCTAGTGGCACCCATCCACACTACTGTTATGACAACTTCAATCCCTTTGACCTCTTTAGTCCCTTGTGTCTAATGTACCCCATTCCTTAGTATGGAACTTAGTATGTAGTTCCCTTCTATGCTCTGTACCTGTTACTACGTAAATTGTTGGCGCTATATAAATAAATGTTAATGTAATGTATGAACATCATGTATTCTTTTGCATGGTTTATACAGTGCTGTTCAATTTTCATAGAGCTGACCAGTCATTCCAAACTAATATTGTGACGTTCCAGACACTTAATGTGCTAGTATAGCAATACTGCTAAAAGGCAGCAAATATTCATCAATAAGCATCCGGTAAACAAGTATCAATTTCTAAAAATCACAATAAAATATTCAATAGCACCTGTCATGATTTAGCCAATGGTTCCCAAACCAGTCCTCTTGCCCCCCCAGTCAAATACACCAGTAAGTGTTTACCCAATTTGTGTTAAAAAAATAAAATAATCAAGGGTGGTCCCTAAAGCCTAGCATGGGAGCCTTAAGGTTTACCTATTTGAATTATCATACACTTCGGTTGTACAGTAGTTAAACACTAGCTCACCAGCAGTCAAACTACAACTCCCATGAAGATTATCCGTATCCCATGAATCTTATCAGTATGTGGTTGGGCAAGTTTCACAGGCGTTAATTTAAAGAGTTGGGGAACAAACCAGTGAGCTCCATATTAAGTAATCCAGAACCATGTGTTTTAGTACATTACTGCATAACACTTACAGCTTCCTCTTCTTTATCCACATTTGAGGTTTGTGACAGTTTGACGTTTCCAGTTCCCAGCTCTCCACTAGCAGAGAATTTGACTCCATCTTTCGCACAAGAGATCACAACAGCATCACCAATCTGACTAAGATCTCGGCAAATGCGAGCAAATTCCCCAGATGGCATCTTTATAACACAGCTGTACTCTTGCTCCTGTGATAGAACACAAAAAAGGATTAGAATATGGGGAAAAAACTACAAGCTATAGAACACCGGTTTGGAAATGACTTTTAACCCCTTGCTGAAATAAGACAGACTATGCTCGTCCTGTGGTTAAACTATAACTGCTCAAATTGTGATGCTTTAATGCCGATGTCAAGGCATTAAGTATCACCGAAACCAGGTGCGTAGGGCACCAAAGATCACTCAAAGGAGTGAATAGCATGCGTCATATTGGAGAGCAACATGGCAGCTGCCCTCTTGTGGGAAGAGCGGCAGTAGTGAAAAACCATTTCATTTCCGTTGCTAGACTGCCCCTAGAGGCAATCAGCAACATTGCAATGAAAAAAAAAATGAATTAGCTAAAAATCTAGGGTTAGAATAATGGTTAGGGTTACAATCAAATTGATGTTAGCATAAGGTTTAGAGTTACAGTTAAATAAGCATTAGACTAAATAAGGGGTTAGCCTATGTGTCAGTTAAATTTAGGGTTCTGTCAAAAGGTCACTGTAGGTGAAAAAACAGACTATTTTTGGTTATCGCCCTATAACAAAAAACTGCAAAAAACATGATACAAGCATATTTCTAAAGTTGGGACAAAATTCAGAAATTTAGACAGGGTCTTTTTTAATGATTGTATTTGTTTAAATTATTTTTAAGGTCCAAGTTAGAAAAAGTGGGTTTCATTTTACAATCTTTCGTCATATTTTACACTTTTTGTATAAAATTATAAGATATGGTGAATATAATGGTATCTAAAGAAAGCCCTTCTTACGGCGATACAAACAATATATAATTTGTGTGGGTACAGTATGCGAGAAAGAAAATTACAACTAAATACACCCCAACCCATGTCACCAAGGGAAAGACAAGGTCAAATGGCCATGACACCAAGGGGTTAATAGACCCAGTAATTCACATGTAAAACTGCTGTAATAAGGTCACGTGTTATATTGTATTGCTTGCTGGTAGGAGTCAATAAGAATCCTGTATGAGATTCAGTTGATCACTGTAAATGGCCATCCAGAAGTCACACTGGACTCAAAGTAGATCTATATTTTTAATATGACATGTCCATTGGTCTGTAAAAATGACATCATATAGAACACAAATGCAGAAATGATAATCCATGTGCACATAAGCGCAGATCATATTAAAAACACACTTACAGGAATTCCCAGCTGTTCCACATCCAAATCCATAAGCTTCATCTCATAGTCAGAAACCTTCTCTTGATCTAATGGGACAGAAAAGCTACAATAAATACATTTGAAAATGTCCATAACTTGTCCCACTTAAGATCTGAAGAAACCCCCCCAATAAAAAAAAGTTACTTACTTGGAGACTCAAAAACCATTGTGACAGTATCGGCACTATCTTCTGCCCTGAGAGTAATGATGTCATCGCTTGCAGCACACTTCAAGATTTTTGACATACTGAGAAATCAAAATAAAACAGACTAAGTCAGTATAGTATAATAAACAAGGTCATCATTTTATAGTATTGAATGATTAATAAAGTAATGGATCATTTTAGATTAAAGCATAACATCTAGGAAGTTTCTTAAAATAATCCTTCCACTTAATCCTATAATGCTGTGTCATCAGAAATGCAATTTATTTCTTCTCATGCTTAAAAGCTCCATCACCACAGAATCAAGAACTTTGCAGCTGTCAGCCATTTGCACGAGTTTGTAACAATTTGACTTCCCTTAAACGTTCCAATCATTTGGACAAAGACAAAAAAAATCCTAAATTCCATTTATTTACGGTCCATGGGTTAATAGTTATTCATTTCACGTGATACTGATGACAGCTGGCCACGATTTGTTTCCCGCCAAAGCAAGCCGTCTTTGTTGAAAAATTGGCGCCGAAGTGACGTCACGTAAAAATAAAAATTGCGCGCGAAAGCCACATTCAGACTAGTCCTGACAAGCCCGTCGGCAATGTTCAAAACAAAGGGGTGCACTTATCTACCACAACACTGAACAGCGGGGGGTAAATAAGTTCTGGAACAAAATCACCCCTATTTATAGACATGGCTGATAGTGCTGATGAGACCTGTCACCTGCGCTCAATACAGTTATTACACATCCGGCTGCCATTACATGAAGCTGTAGAACACTGGGTTGATTTATACAAGTAAATTGTGGCGCAATCACCATGGAAACTAAAGGAATGTTAGAAATGAGCCACAGAACGAAATTTTATAACTTGTTCTCATATATATAATAAATACATAAACGACTGTGCATGCAGGATGCATAACCCACCAAACCTTGTTATTAAATGTGACTGCACTGGACAGAAATATAAAGTCCGTTAATAAACAAGGTTAAGAGACTATGCATGGGTAATCAGATGTCATTAGAAGAAAACGCTCCTTTGAAACAAAGCTGCGCCATTTAATGTGATCTACGCAATTAACATAGATAAATGAGCCTGAGCTGGCTAAAAGGAAAAGCTGATTGCTCCCATACAGCTACGAAAATACTTTCACACAGGACGCTATGAAAGCCTGTCACCCGTAGGATGGGGAAGGCAGCCCCACTATACCATAACCCCAAAGACTGACCTGCTCATCTTGACGCCAATGGATTGGTTACGGTCACATCGGTAGGTGTCGAAGCCATCCGAGCGGAGGGTGAGCTGTACTAGGGAGACGTGGGACGAGTCCATGCTCTGCAGGCTGATGCCGCTGGAGGTGATGTCCCAGCAGGCCTCATCGATTAGATCCTTCAGGGCCTCCAGCACCTTCTTCAGGATGGAACCTTGCACCAGACGAGCCTCAAACATGGTGGCGGCGGCGGGAGGTGAGTAAGCAGAGCTGCCGGGATGCTGATAACCAAATGTACGTCAGTGGTGTTCCCACCAGCGATCCCTCACCTCACACCAGTGCTAAGGCGCCAAAAAAGCCCGGCAGGGTCTCCTCCTGTCGCTTTTATAGTACCCGTGGTGACACCCACCATACGTCATCAGCTTGAACGGAATGGCGCCAGTTTCAGCTCCCGCTTCTTTCCCTAAAAGACGGTGCAAAGAAGGAATAATTTACAGTATGTGTTATATATCACCAACAATCATAGGGCAACGTCCTCAAGGTGGAGCAATGAGTATGGAGACAGCCGGAATGTTTCTGCTGATTGCTCCATATTTAGAACGGAGTATTCAAAGGTATATGAGCTTTAATATAATTAATGGACTTCAGAAATGGTGATAGCCCATATATACACGAATAAAGAGATCTATGAAGTCTCATATAGGTACCTGGAAACTTCCAAATTAACTTGTATTAATATTTGTTAACAATATATATAAACATAATTGCACGTGAAAAAGATCAAACATCTTATTTCATAAGTCTATGAAATGCAGTGGAAACACTGTGATGAGAAAAAGGGGTTAAGTATCTAATCTGAGTAGTACATAATCTGAGATATAAGAAGGCTAGCACTAAACTATGAGACCTGAACCAGATAGGGTTAATAATATAATGTAAATATAGATCAACTCATATTAGCAACTATGCTGAAGAAGTTTCAACAGACTCTTACACTGCAATCCCAGGGAGCAGCAAAACACTAATATATTACTCACAAGAAAAGAAAATATGTGAGATTGATGCCAAGATAGGCCTAAAAATGTCACACAGGGTCTATAACTGGGATGACTGCACCTTTAATTGACACATACCGGTATTTAAGTGTGGTTTTCCAAACTCTATATGGCAGAGCAGTTTCTGCACTATTTAGTATAAAACCGTATCGAAAATAACGCAACAGTTGATGACTGTAATTTGAAACATGTGCAGCTAAGGATGATCTTGCAACAATATGTCATTAGACTACCAAGTATTCCTGATGTGCTTTAGGGCATAGTAAGACGACAGCCCTGTCATTGCAGAACAACAATGTACAGTACTAAATAATGCCATCTGATGGTTGGTACAGAGTAGTGCATCACAAAAAAAAAACCAAAGCATTATGGACACTCCATGGATTAATCAAATTTTGTTAGTGTCTAACCAAGTGACAGCTAACCTTATTACTGCAGATGTTTTAGAATTACATATTCCATGTTGCTCAGTCAGCCTTGGGCAGACTAAATGGATATTTCTATTTTTCTATGCATCATGGGACATATAGATTCCAAACATCTGCAGTGCCAAGTTTATCCATGAATAGTCTTCTAACCTGGATATTATGCATTTTCTGCATGCAGGGGTTTCTTTCCAGTTGTAGCATTCTTTTGTTACATTAGCTTGTGTTTACATTGCTAAAAGATCAGTTCAGGCCACATAGAAGCTGGTAACTGCCACTTGCTTAATGGGCAGTGGGCATCCAAATGTTGGTTCCAGTGAGATGCTGGGACATCCATATTTTTGTAGCGAGCTTAACATTTTATGGAGGAAGGTCCATAAATAATTAATTATTTTCAAGTGCCATCTTTAATATTTGTCAATTTTTGTCTGATTCTTTAAAGGAAGCAGGGGTTAAAAAAAAAGCGTCCCCCATTATGAAGTAAACACAACGTGTATCTTTGCAGATACTCTGAGCCCTGCCTCTCAGCAAGTGAGATGCATCAACATCGTACATAACAGTGGCAGAGCTTATCGCACCCCCTTTCTTTAAATCTTGCAAGAACAATATATTATACAGAATTTCACAATCTGTCTTCTTTCATTCGTCTGCCTTTTTTTTTATGTTACTCTTGTGCGTTTATCCTGGTTAGATATGGTAGTGTAGTAACTGGTTAATATATGTAAAGATGGTTATTCCAACCAGTCAAACTTTTTTAAACTATATAGAGATTTACTATGGACTGCATTGAAATATATATTGCTTTGTGTATGTTTATTTTTGAGGTTTAGTTTATTTTAACTAAGTCAAAAAGACAAACAATGTTTTTGTGTTTTTTGTTGTTTCCTGTTATACCTATTTTTAATTTTTATATGGAATCATTAGAAATTGTGGGGCCCCTTACGGACCTAATCCGTACTGACCTGCCTCTCCCACAGTTTTTCTCCTTTTGTTATTGCCCACACATCCCTTACCATAGCACCTCCTTGCACACCCAGGACATGCCCCATCACCCGCCTTGCACACCAAGGACATGCCCCATCACCCGCATTGCACACACAAGACATGTCCCAGCAACCACATTGCACACTCATGACTTACCCCAGGACATGTTTCAGCACCCACATAGCACACCTAGGACTTAGCCCAGCGGGCAGCCACTTTGGATGCGCAAGACATGCATCTGCACATGCCTCATCACCCACATTGCACACCCAGGACTTACCCCTGCACCCCCGGACATGCCCCAGCATCCATACTGCACACCCAGGACATGCCCGATGCAGCACCCATTTTGCAACCACAGGACATGCCCCATCACCCACATTGCACCCCCAGGACATGCCCCATCACCCGTATTGCAGACCCAGGACTTACCCCAGCACCTCAGGACATCCCCCATCACCAACATTGCACACCAAGGACTTGGTGCCTCTCATGCTCCCCGCGTGGTCTGAAGTCTGAGTGCCATCAAGTCACGTAACCCACAGCGCTCTGACTTGAGAAGCACATGGGGAGAGTGAGAGACTGCATGGGAGGATGCTTGTGCTCCTGTGCAGTGCACAGAGACTATGCTGCATGATTTCCGGCAGTGGGCTTGTGAGGGAAGAAGCTGGGAAGCTTTTTTTTTAAAGGGGGTCTGAGCTGTATTGCATGATGGCGTCCCTGGCTAGAAAGACTGTGTTGGGTACAATCAGGAAGGAAAAGTAAAATATATGCAACTAAAATTTGATACTAATATAGTGGGTAACAATATGCCAGACTCAGTTGCTTTTGTTACAAACTATTGCTTGGAGTTTGATAAGATAAAGAACATTGTGGAGAATAATCTATCTCTTCTAATGGCAGATAAAAAGTTACAAGAAGTGTTTGCCAAAAAATATAAAAATATATATTATCCCGAGATCCTCATTGTGGTGGTGCATGATGACGTGATCAGGTGAGGGCTTGGTTTGCTAGAGGGAGCTGAGACGAAGGTGCAGTGAATGGCGACCGCTTCCTACACCGTTACCTACACGGAAGCAGCTATCACCTTATCCAGCTAAAGAACGCGACTGATTGTAAAACCCACCAAACTCTCAAATGTGCCGTATAAGGGACCACCTGATCGAGAGCTTCGGGAGGACCGTACTGGTAACCGCAGCTTCTGCTGGGCGGACCATCTCCAAATAGGACTGGATGCGTGGCAGAGGATCCGGCTGAGGACCAGGGAACCTTCCCGTAGTCAGCACCATAAATATTAAGAAGCCTAAATGGGGACCCGGACGGCAAATCTAAAGTTGAGATAAGTACAAGCCCATCTCTATGCTTGTGGTTCAAATGCGTGTTCTTCATAAATACTATATGATCTTGAATTAAGACAAACTGCTTCACTGATCATTAGTGTAAGGTCTGTAATTGCTTGACGCACCTGATCGCTGCAATTCTAACCTCAATACAGGGGAAAAAATATATCTATAAATAACTTATTGTGCCAGTCATTCTTTGAACGTGGCAACACTAATTAATAATTGTAATTAAAAGACTAACAGAAACAAAATATACTCCTTTATTGCCAATCTTGGACTTGTTTGGACTTTGTCAGAACCAAATCCCTCCACAGCAGCGCTGCTCAACATATTACCTAAACCTGGTTATTCTAATTGGATGTTATACCACATGAAAACGGTGCATTGATACAATATATATGTCCATCAGACCTTTAATCCCAATAAATAAAACTTATTAAATTACATCTCTAATAGCTAATGAAAAATGGGAAAAAAAATTTTTTCATGACCACTGTAAATGAGAAATGGCCACTGGAAACTAAAGAAGAAACCTCTGATCTCTAACAAATCAACCTGTATAACTAAAACACTCTTGTTAAGAAGTATCTATCTTAAACATTTTACTGATAATATGCAATCTTCCAATGCTTGATTAAAGACTAAAATTTCGGAAAACCCCCTATAAAAAAAAAAGAAAGAAAAATCTTTAAAAAAAAAAAAAGGAAAATACCCTCAAGGTTAATTACTACTACTCAAAAAAAAAAAAAAAAGAAAGAAAAGGGAAAGATAACAAGAAGAGAAAAAGGGAGGAAAAAAGAACAGAGAGGAAAAAAAAACTATATAACTACACTGCTTCTACAACAGAAACTATATTTTTTAAAAAAGAGAAAGAAAAGGGAAAGGGGAGAAGGAAGAAAAAGGAAAAAAATAAAAATAAAATATATATATATATAAAATATGGCAACAAGGAAAAATACTGAAATAAAGAAAAATAAAGAACTTAAAGAGACAAAAGGCCCAAAACAAAATAAGACAATGTCAACGTTCTTCTCAACACCAGAGACAGATAATAAAAAAAAGAAATAAAAGAGAATCCCTCCCAAACTCTACTGTCGACCGTGAGAGAAGGGGAAGTATGGGGAGAGCAGTCCAAGCCTCAAGAGAATCAACAGAGAAAAAGGACTTATCTATGGAGACATCAAGCCTCGTTGATCAAGATCTGAGTCCTCAGACAGCTTTAGAAATAAAAGAGAAAACAAATACATCTGTATCAGATATACAAATAATGATGATGAAAGTATTGGAAGAACATAGAGATAAAATAAGAGAAGATATACAAAAAAACATCAGTGAATTGACAACGGAAATACGTAACATAAATACAAAACTACAGGACAATATCGATAAGGTTGAAATATTAAGATTCGAAGTCGAGAAACAGAAGGACATAAATGATGATCTGACAAAAAAGATGGAAGAATTACAAAACAAAATGGCAGATATTGAGAACAGAACAAGACGAAAAAATATGAGGGTACGTGGTATACCTGAAAATATCACGCAAGAGAATCTTTATGCATATATATATGATTTTTTCCATGAATTGGTCGATGATATTAGTCAAAAAGAAATCTTAATGGAAAGAGTACACAGGATCTACAGGACGCAGAACAACGTGAACAGTCAATACTCAAGAGATGTTTTGATTCAGTTCCACAACTATATATATAAAGAAAGAATCTGGAGAGCTAGAAATAAAAAATAACTATTGTTGGAAAGATTTAGAGATCTACGGATTATGCAGGACATTTCCCCCTATACAAGACAACAGAGATTACGTTTGAGGAGCATAACAGAAATTCTAAACAGAGAGGACATTAGATTCGCTTGGGGTTTCCCTGCAAAAATACTTTTGACTTATCAAGAGATCAGATACACAATCGATACAAAAGAACAAGCCTTGAAACTTTTTAAAAAATGGGGTATAAACCTGTAGGCTGTTTTTTTTTTTTTTTACCATCTCTGGGTTTTGGCTTGATGCTGGGTTGTAGAGTGGGGGGGGGGGACTTTCTCTCACGAAATTGAAGGATTGGGGTGACATGGGTCACAGCTGTTAAATGGTTGATATTGCTTTTGAATAATACGGATATTGCTTTGAAAGATACGTTTAATAATTAGCGTAAATGAAAACTAGACTATAATATAATGAAGCACCTCACTCACCTCTGCCTCTTAGTGAACAATGGCTCGCTAGGAGCTTAATTGATTATAGTTGATAGTAGTATCCCGGATCCTGGGATCAAGATTGTGTCCTGCCTCACAATTACTATGTGGAGCAGGTCCTCACAATCTGGTATGAATGGTTTGAATGTTTGTCACCCCTGGACTAACCAGAGAATGTGGAAAAAAATTGAAAATGGTAATCAAGTTATGTACAATTAATGCTCAGGGTCTGAATTCCCCATATAAGAGAAAATCGCTTATGGAAATGTTGAAACAAGAAAAAATAGATATTGCTATGGTTCAGGAGACACATTGGTTGAAATGAACAAAAAAAATGTTATATAATAGAAAATTCCCACATATCTTCACTTCCAATTACCACAATAAAAAAAAAAGTCGAGGAGTTATGACTATAATAAAAGAAACATTAGCATTTGAACTGTTACATAAAATATCAGATAAACATGGAAGATTTATAATATTGGTTTGCAAACTCTATAATAAAATATATACACTCGTCAACTTATACGCACCAAATGACAATCCATTTGGGTTTTTTGACAAGGTTGTTTCACTAGTAGATAAGATTGCCCTAGGACAAGTAATAATTGCGGGAGATTTTAATAGTATTTCTGAAGTGGACTTGGATAGGAAGGTGCAACCGGGGAGGAAATTAAATTATAAACAAATTCATAACCCAAAAAAATTTGGAGAATTCATTATTAAAAATAATTTTATAGATGTCTGGAGAGCCCTAAACCCAATTTCTAAAGATTATACCCACTACTCGATTCCTCATGACTCTTATTCTCGAATTGACCTATTTCTAGTGAATAGACAAACCTTTAAAGATGACTTAATATGCGAGATAGGCACTGCAACCTGGTCGGATCACGCTCCTGTAAATTTAATAATTAAAGAGGGTATTAAAAAGAAACCAAATAACTGGAGGTTAAACGAGTCTCTACTGGTACAAGATGAAATTAGATCACAGCTACAAACGGATATAAAATATTTTTTTGAAGAGAATGATAGGGACTCAATATCTAGTATAACACTTTGGTGTACCCTTAAAGCAGTTAGACGTGGAAATTTGATCAAAATAGGCTCATTAGAAAAAAAAAAGAAAGGGTCAACATACCAACAATTACATGTAGAGTTATATAATCTAGAAAGACAACACAAACATACAATGCAGGGAGACATATTAAATAAAATAAAATAAATAAAGACTCAAATAAAACAAAGAGTAATTGATAGGACAAACAAAAATTTGTTTTTTTTTTCAAACAAAAATGGTATTTAAGGGGTAACAAAGCGGATAAACTCCTTTCAGGGTTACTGAAAAAACAAAAATTGAGTGTTACTATAAATAAAATTATATATCAGGGCAAGACTCTATTAGATCCGAATAAAATAGTGGTTGCATTTGGAGATTTCTATCATTTAAATAAAGATAAAAAATATAAAATGCGTGAGGAGATAGAAAAAACTAAAATACGGCATTATCTTGAAGGATTAGATCTCCCAAAATTAACGGTAGAAGAACGTGATCTCCTGAACGCCCCCTTCACAATAATAGAAATAAAAGATGCTATTGGTAAATTAAAAAGAAATAAGGCTCCAGGACCAGACGGTTACTCTAATCTATTTTATAAAGAATTTGAAGACGATATATTACCTTGTTTGTTAAAACTTTTTGAAGAAATAAAGAATACTAAAGAGATGCCAAAAGAAATGCTTAAAGCAAATATTAGTCCAGTTCTAAAGGAAGGTAAGGATAAGACAGATATAAAAAATTATCATCCTATCTCCCTTATTAATACAGATGTTAAATTATATTCTGCAGTTTTGGCAAATAGATTAAAAAAGAAAATATCTCGCTTGATTCATATGGACCAGTCGGGATCCGTTTCCTCCAGATCAGCATCCGATAATATCAGAAGAAATCTAGATGTTCTTTTCTTGGCACGAGATCAGGGTCGACCCATGCTGGCCCTGTCGTTAGATGCGGAAAAAGCCTTCGACAGGGTCAGCTGGGTCTACCTTAGAGAGGTGTTGGAATCCTTCGGTTTTGAGGGCTCTTTTTTGGACGCCCTATGGGTATTATATAAAAATCCTAGTGCAAGAATAACAGGATCAGGAATAACTTTTTCGTGGTTTGACATCTTGAATGAAACGCGCCAGGGTTGTCCATTGGCCCCCTTATTGTATATTATCTCATTAGAACCCTTAGCTAACAGAATAAGACGCAATAGTCACATCTATGGAGTAAAATATAAGAAAGAGGAATATAAGATATCGCTTTTCGCAGATGACATCCTATTAACAATGGAAAAACCTATAGTATCTGTCGAAAACTTGATGGTAGAAATTGAGGGCTTTTCAGCCATCTCTGGATACAAATTAAATACGAGTAAATGTCAAGCAATGTTATGTGAAGTGAATAACGAGGACTTAAAAACTTTAAAAGCAAAATATTGCTTTCAATGGAAATTAAATTATATAGAATATTTAGGCATAAAAATTTCAAATGATCCCCAAAAAATAATCTCAGAAAACTATTTACCAATTCTGAAAGAGTTAGCAAATAAATTCAATGAATGGAAAAAATGTTATACATCATGGCTAGGCAAAATTAACGTAGTGAACTACTATGCACTTCCCTGGTTGCACTTTCTTCTCCGCTCAATACCATTAAAAATTGACCTCCCAATTCTGAGACAATTCCAGAGGAGATTCAATAATTTTGTATGGTCTGGAAAGAAATCTAGGGTCCCTTTTAAAATAATTATAAGAACACAGAAACAGGGAGGATTAAGAATGCCCGATATTGTTAAGATCCATGATGCAGCTATGCTTGTACATCTGGCTAAATGGTCACACTTGGACCCATACAAACATACCTGGATTCAAATGGAGCAGAGAGGGCCTAACATCATTGATAATTTGTTCTCTACTCAAGGATCTTCACAGAAAACTGCTAATCCTATAATAACAGATCTAGACTGTATGTGGAAAAAAATTTAAAAAAAATATCTCTTCTCCTACAATGTAAATAGATACTTGACTATTGATGATGTGGAAAATCGAATCCAAGATTTAAACTTAAAAATTTGGAAAAATAGGGGGGCGTGTCCTAGCACGCAACGAGGCTGGACGCATAAAGCAGAGCTCTTGCTGTGACCGGGGAAAAAACTAATGAAAATCACGCAAGATTGAACTTATAAACAGCTAACAACAGAGAGAAAAAATGTCTAACCACAGACAGAAAAGAAACCAAGAAAAAATGATGAAGTTTCTCACTCCCAGAAGTGCTAAACGAAATCAGGACTTACCGGAGACTATGCAAGATGGCGCCCAAATAGAAATGGAGGAGGAAGAAATCTCTGAGGCAGATGACGGCGCATCCAACGCTTCAACACCTATGATGGTTCCTGTGGGGGATATGAAGAAAATGCTGTCAACACTGAGAACGCAAATAAAGGATGATATACAGGCGTTTACACATCTATTCACAGCAGAACTGAAGGAACTAGGTGAACGAACAAACAGAGTGGAGGTGAAAATGGATGACATGGTGATGTCACAGAACTCCATAACGGACCGCCAAAATGAACTGCAGAAAGAGGTAAAATGGATGAGAGACAAAATCGGAGATCTTGAAAATAGATCACGGAGGAATAACCTGAGACTCAGGGGTGTTCCAGAAGACGTGCACCCAACCCGTCTACAAGAGTGGGCAGTAGCTATGTTTTCTACCATGTTACCAGAGGCCCCCACTGCCGATCTACTGATTGATAGGATACACAGGATCCCGAAACCACGCAATCTACCACCAGAATTGCCAAGGGATGTTATCCTAAAGCTACACTACTTCCATGTAAAGGAAAACTTACTGGGAGCCAGTAGGAGATCTGTCTCCCTTCCAGAACCGTTTCACAAAGTGCAGATATTTGCTGACATCTCAGCCTCAACGCTAATGCAGCGGAAAGCACTAAAAACCATCACCTCTGCCCTACGAGATGCCAATATAAAATACAAATGGGGCTTCCCAGTAAAAATCATTCTAACAAGAAACGGAGTGAACACAACAATCTCATCTAAAGAAGAAGGACTACGATACTTGAGGATGTGGGATATCCCATTCCAGGATATGGAAGAACCGAGACAGAGCAAGAAGCCAAGAATGGAGAAGGAGTGGGCTATGGTCCCCGTGAGTGGAAAGAAAACACCAATCAACATACCATCACCGTTGGAATTGGAAGACTGAGAGATGCAAATGCGGACCCACGAAGAACGCTAATTACTATTGCACTACTGAACAATCTTGAACCAGAGAAATGGACTCAACCCTTCCAAAGATATGAACATCTATACTAGACGTTGTAAAAGTTTACGAGTTTCAGTTTTTTTTTTTTTTTGTATGTATGAGTGGCCCATATACCCCTATATGACTCAGGGAAAATATTTTATTAATAGCTGATAGCTAATACGGATTCATATGATCCTGGTGAAGTTCACAATAAGCTATACCTATCCAAGCACCAATGTTAAGACATACCCTTGGAGCTTGGCAAGCTCAAAAAAAAAAAAAAAAAAAAAAATGGTTTTGACACAGTTGAAAATTAAGTTAAGTTCTAATATATTATCATAGCAGAGGACGATTCCCCGGTCCTAGCTAGCTTCTTTAACAAGAAGTAATGATGCTCATTATGTTTCCTTCTCGTTTACAACCCCCTCGTCTGGAGACGAGGAATGTGCCACTAAAGTTTTCAAACATAATGAAGAATGTTGATATATTGACGGCACATAGGTTATCACGCCACAAGATGGCGATTGCATTTTTGTTTCTATGTTTCTCTCTTCTATCTTTCCTAATTTCTTTTTTCCTTATTTCACTCTCCTTGTGTTTTTCCCCCGTTCCAGTAAAGATTCCACAAACACAATACATGAAATGCGAACCCCAATCAAAAGAAAACCAGACTGACCTAGAATTGGATCGACTGGATGAACCGGTAACAGTACTTCAGGAGAACAGGTTCCAAAGTTATATTTATTCACTTAACACAGCACAAATTCAACAACAAAAACAAAATCAATCAATGAATAATATCAATAGCCATATAGTAAATCCCAATAAGACCCACAAATGAGTATTACCTTTTTATCAATGAATGTAAAGGGGTTAAACACTCCACATAAACGCCGCATATTTTTTAAAGAGGCACAGGCAGTAAAGGCACAAATACTGTGCGCGCAGGAAACACATTTTGCTTTCAATAAAATTCCTCAGGTAACTTCTAAACAATTTCCTACAGTCTATCATGCAGCCAACAAAAAAAAGACAGCAGGAGTATCAATATGGATACATACCTCCCTTGCGACATCGGTGCAAAGTGTAAAGAAAGATCCAAAAGGACGCTTTCTAATTTTGAATATAACTATTAATAATACCCAATACACAATTGTTAACGTGTACGCACCAAACTCAAGCTCGGCTCAGTTTCTGCGAAGCACGGTGGATAAAGCCCTGGATGTAAGGGTGGGATCACTGATAGTGTGCGGAGACTTTAATACATTAGCAGACTCACAACTGGATACATCTACTAAAATGACTGCTCAACATCTAAAAAATAAGCAATCTCAGAGTAAGATAATGCAGACAACATGTTCAGAAGCCCGAATATATGACGTTTGGCGGTCACTACATGGCTTAGACAGAGATTACTCTTTTTTCTCATCAGTATATTCATCCTATTCTAGATTGGATTATTTTCTAGTGGATAAAGACACCCTACAACGGGTAACAAAATGTTCAATAGGGGATATCCAGTGGTCAGATCACGCACCAATTACTCTCACACTAACTGAACAATTTCCATATAGGGGTAAAGGCTCTTGGAAACTGAACGATTTTGTTCTTTCACAAGAAGCTCACCAGACCCTAACCTCAAAGACTCTTAACGAGTATTTTAAAATAAACGACTCCTCCGATGTTAGCCCAGAAATTATTTGGGAGGCCCATAAGGCGGTTCTGAGAGGCCATTTTATATCACAAGCCTCATATGAAAAAAAAAAGAGAGAGAAAACAATAATAGCGCTTAAAGAAGAACTAAGTATCTTAGAACAGCTAAATAAAAATAAAGTTACACGTCAAAGAACAAAAAAGATTCAATCAATAAACACAGAATTAGGCAACCTGCAACTTTATAAAACACAAATGATGCTCAGAAAACTAAAACAAAAATATTACGTCCATGGAAACAGAGCAGGTAAATTACTAGCCAAACGCCTCCGTAAACAAGAGGCAAAATCAGCCATCCCTTTCATATACTCACATACAGGAGAAAAAATACTGAATCCAGCAAACATACCCGACACATTTGCACATTATTACTCCAAATTATATAATCTATCTGAAGACACATCTACAAAGCAACCCACAGTGGAGACCATTGATAAATTCCTCCACAAGCTATCATTACCTACTCTCAATACACAACAATGCACCACTCTACTAGCACCCATAGCACTTGAAGAGATAACAAAATGTATAACCCAACTCCCGCTCAATAAAGCACCAGGGCCAGATGGGTTCACCAATCTATATTACAAAAAATTTTCCGAGACGTTAGCGCCATATCTTCTTAAAGTTTTTCATACCTGCAGTACGAAAGGAAAATTCCCCCCTTCCATGCTATCTGCCTTTATATCCACAATTCCCAAACCAGGTAAACCGTCGACATCCTGCCCAAACTTTAGGCCGATATCGTTATTAAACACTGACATGAAAATTTACGCCAAGATACTAGCAAACAGAATTAAAGATATTCTACCTACAATATTACATTATGATCAAGTGGGATTTGTGAGCGGCCGTCAAGCATCAGATAACACAAGGAAAGTGATAAACATGATATCATGGGTACGAAACAAAAATATTCCTAGTCTATTATTAGCCATAGACGCAGAAAAGGCTTTTGATAGATTACATTGGGGGTACCTAGAAAAAGTGCTACAGAGGTTTCAATTCCCAGAAATATTTATTAAAGCTGCACTCGCGCTGTACTCATCACCAACAGCTATAGTTACATATGCAGGGTTTCAATCCAATTCTTTCAAGATTTCTAACGGATCTAGGCAGGGATGTCCTTTATCCCCATTACTGTATGTATTGGCATTGGAACCGCTAGCGGCTGCTATTAGGGCCCACCCGGGCATCCGGGGTGTCCCCTTTACATCACAGCAAGAGTCGAAACTAGCTCTTTTCGCAGATGACATACTAATCGCACTAACTGAGCCGAGCCAGTCCCTTATAAATTTACAAACCATTTTAAAAGAGTTCAGCGATGTGTCATACCATAAAGTGAATAAATCAAAAACGCAAGCTCTACCGATTGGCCTAAAGACATCCGTAGTAGACAATCTCAAAACAGCATACCCGTTTGACTGGAAAACTGATCATGTGTCTTATCTAGGGATTAAATTAACTAAACATCCGAAAGATTTGCTAGACCATAATATAAAACCTCTATGGAAAACCATAAAACAAGAGTTACACGACTGGTCCAAATTATTTCTTACATGGCTAGGACGAATAGCGGCAATAAAAATGACAATACTACCCAAATTCCTATATCTATTTAGAACCATACCGTTTCAAATACCACTGGTGGTACTAAATGAAATCCAATCTTACATACAAAAACAAACCAACCAGAATTGCTAATAAGTGGCTAATAATAAATACCACACAGGGAGGCCTGGGTATTCCATCCTTTCCCAAATACTACTATGCAGCCAGGATGGCACAAACTCTACAACACCACGCTCCTCCAGGGGTGACAGCATGGGTGGATATTGAAGACTCACTGGTAGCTCCACACAGAGTATGTGATTTTCTATGGACAAATACCCCATTGAAGTGGAATACAGAACACTCCCTGCCAAGTACTATATTATCCAAAAACATGTGGACAAAATTTGCACTGAACGTCAGTGAACTTAACAAACTTACTCCAGTTACTCCCATTAAGTGTTTGGAACTCTGTATACCAAACATAGATCTATCATCTTGGAAAGAGAAAGGGATTTCCACATTGAACGACCTTTACTCTAACTCTACATTAAAAGCATTCAATACTCTCTCTACCCAATATTGTATACCCCAAACAGATTTTTACAAATATATGCGAATACATCATGCGATGCAATCTATTCCAAATACTCTCAAAGACCCATCGTATAAACCCCATAAACTAACGGCAGCATGCGGAAATATTTTAAAAACAAAAAAAACCCTAACACTATGCTATTCAGCCTCTTGGCAAGCCATGGTATACACAAACTTCCCCTTTATAAAAGCATGGGAACAAGATCTGGGAAAGAATCTTACACCCACGGAATGGAATCAAGCTTTCTGGTTCCCCAAGAAACTCTCTCACTGTGCAAACCACTCAGAACTGGCCAAGAAAATATTATACAGATGGTATTTGGTACCTACTAGACTGGCGAAAATGTACCCTTCAGCATCCAATTTTTGTTGGAGAGGATGCAAAACTCCAGGGACCATGATACACACATGGTGGACATGTTCATATTTACAAACACTTTGGAAAAATACTTTTAAAATGATTCAAACAGTTACGAACTATAACATACAACAAAACCCGGAAATTGCTCTATTGCATGTGTTCCCGAATAAAACCCCTTGGCCAACAAGGCTGATTGCAAGCCATATTCTACTAGCAACAAAAACCACTATAGCCAGGAACTGGAAATCGAATAAAATCACAACATCTCAAGAACTATGTAACCTCATCAATTCAAATCTGCATATGGAGAAATTACACTATTATAATACAGGGAATCTTAAAAAATATGAGGACATGATACAACCATGGATACAATATTTTTCCCAAGAGGATAGCAATCTGGAGGATAACTAACTGAAAGAAAAAAAAAAAAAAAAAAAAGAAACATGTTTCGAACGAACTGACACAGTTAACCACAAACAAAGTAAAAGAAAAGACACAAAGAATACGTGAACGAGGAACTCTCCATCTCCCAACCTTCCTTAAAAATGTTTTTTATCATCCCACCCACCCCTACTATCCTAATGTCTACTTTTTTTCCCATCTTCTTCTCTTTTCTCTTCTTTTTTGGTTTTTTTTTTGAATGTTTAATACTGTGAAATGAATACAGACATAGTTTTTTGCAGAACTCAAATTATATAGAAGTATTATTGTGCTGAGCTGTTGCAGTCCTGCAGGATATACTTGTGAATAGACTATTTGGATAAAGTCTGTTATCTATGTATATGTAAAAACCTGAATAAAAACTATTCTTACAAAAAAAAAAAAAAAAAAAAAAAAATTTGGAAAAATAGTGGGATTACATCAATAGATCAGATCTCTGTAGATGGGAGGATTTTGCCCTTTCCAGAATTAATAAATAAGTTTCAACTTCAAACAAGCGAAATCTACAATTATTTAACAGTTAACCCCTTAGTGACAAGACATTTTCACCTTGACTTTCCCTTGGTGACAATGGCTGTTTTGACATTTCTAGGGTGTTTGTGTTTAGTTGTAATTTTTTTCTTTCTCACACACAGTACCCACACAAATTATATGTTGTTTTTATCGTCATAAGAAGGGCTTTCATTAGATACCATTATGTTCATCATATCTTATAATTTACTACAAAAAAAATCATAAAATATGATGAAAAATGTAAAAAAACACACTTTTTCTAACTTTGACCTAAAATATAATTTACACAAATAAAATCATTAAAAAAGACCCCGTCTAAATAGTTTCTAAATGTTCTCCCGAGTTCAAAAATATGCATGTTTCCATATTTTTCGGTATTTTTTTGCAAGTTATGGGGCAAAAACCAAAAATAGTGTTTTTTGGTTTTTTCCTATATTGATCTTTTGACCCCAACCCGAACCCAAAATTTAACCCTAACACTAAATTTAACCCCAACTCTAATCCTTATTATATCCCTTAATATTTTTTAACTTTAGTTGAATTTTAACCCTATCCCTTATGCTAAAAAATATTTAATTTTAACCCTATAGGCTAATATAGCTAAATAACCTGTTTTTAATTAATTAAATATTTATTTTAAATATTTCCCATTGCAATGCTACTAAACTACCACTAGGGGTAGTCAAGTAGCATATTCAGAGCGATGGAAGTGAAGTTACTTTCACTTCCGAAGCTCAGACTGGCAGAGGACTTAGCCATATTGACGGAGCAGCATGCTCGTCAATATGGCTCCCCACGATCGCTCCGTGGGGCGATCGTGGGGGTCCCGAAATAGAAATTTCGGTGCTGGCTATTGCCTCGATGTCGAGGCAATAGACCAGCACTGTTAAAGCGTTTTAACCGCTTAACCGCGTTTTAACCGCTTCATTCAATGCAGGACGTGCCAGGCACGTCCTTTGTCGTTAAGGGAGTTTCTCCCAGGACGTGCCTGGCACGTCCTTTGTCGGCAAGGGGTTAAACACTTTGTTGAAAAAGACATAACATTACCTATACACAGTGAAAACTTAGATATGGACGATTTTTTTAAAGCAGCATGGGGAAAAAAGTGGGGTAGGAGAGCATATTTCGCTTTAGATGAAGTGGAGAGCTTTATCAATTTAACTAATATAAAAAAATGGGAGGAAGATATAAAATGCTCATGGATAGAAACAGACTGGTATAATGCTATAAGATCGACAAAAGCCTCCACCCATTCCCTAAATATCATCGAAGTGTACTATAAACTTATTTTTAGGTGGTATCTGACACCCGCAAGACTGAAAAAGATGTACAACACCCAAAACGAGAACTGTTGGAGATGGCTTAAAACAAAGGGAACATTAATCCATATCTGGTGGGAGTGTCAATATATAAAGGAATTCTGGAAGGAAGTCTCCCTCCAAATGATATCCATTATGGGAATCGAATTGGTGTGTGACCCCACATTAATGTTATTCCACATAGGTGCTGAAAAATATGATCTATATGATAGATGTTTTATCTTCCATGTACTCCTAGCTGCTAAACTAATAATTGCTTGAAACTGGAAAATATTTGGGAAAATAGACCCTATCAAACTGATAGAACAGATTGACTATCAAGCTATGATGGCTTGAGTAAAGGTTACTATAGAAATAACGAAGAAAAAATGGAAAATTATCAAAAAATCTGGTCACAGTGGCTAGATAGAAACACTCAAACTAGAGGTAGTCCAGGGGTGAGAAATGAATGATGAGAATGAATGGTGTATGTTTGAGGTCTAAATAAATAAAAACAGAGTAGCCTTTATAATAATAGAGAGTTATGTTATAGATTAGTCTGGAAAAACAAGACATATAATACAGAGAGGTATGGAATAATTGTTTCAGAAAATTACAAAACAGTTGGAAAGAAGCTTCTTATAACGTGATAGCTATTATTTGACATTGTCTCTTTTTTTTTTTTTTCTCCTTTCAATGTATATTTTTATTGGTTAACCTGCCTCTCATATTAAGAGATATAATATAGAGAGGTATGGTACAATTATTTTAAAGAAGAAGGAAAAAAGAGGAAAAAAATCAAACTACAAAACAGTTGTAAAGAAGGTTCTTATTATGTGATAGTTATTACTTGACCCTCTTTGTTTCTCTAATGTATATACTTATTGCTTAATTTGCCTCTCATATCAAACAATGAAAATGTAATGTAATGTATCTCTCTAAGTTTGGTTCAAATAAAAAAAAAAAAAAAAAATATATACCGTATTTGCTCGATTATAAGACGAGACTTTTTTTCAGAGCAAATGCTCTTATAATCGAGGTCTCTTATAATCTGACCTCAAATTGAGGTCAGATTATAAGACATGGATCCAGGTCCCCAGCAGAGCTGCAGGGGACCTGGATCCCCCTCTCTAGCAGCAGGGGATGTCTGCGCAACGAGCGCAGACTCCCCTGCTTCCGCCCAGCACGACCGCCGGGGCTTCTGTGAAGAAGCCGGGTACTTCCGCTTTCGTCACAGAAGTCCCGGCGAGCGTGCCGGGCGGCAGCAGGGGAGGTCTGCGCTCATCGCGCAGACTTCCTCTGCTGCCCCACTAGCCACCAGGGACAATCGGGCAGCTGGGGGATGTCTGCACGATACGTGCAGATATCCTCCATGCTGCCCGACACGGCAGACTATTATGACGGACAGCTGTCCGTCATAATAGACTGCCGTGTCGGGCAGCATGGAGGATATCTGCACGTATCGTGCAGACATCCCCCGGCTGCCCCCACTAGCCACCAGGGATTAAGGTAAGGGGAAGGGAGGGAGGGGGGCAGAGAGACAGGGGGAGGGAGGGGGACAGAGAGACAGGGGGGAGTGAGGGGGGCAGAGACAGAGTCAAGGGGAGGGAGGGGGTTAAGAGACAGACAAGGGGAGGGAAGGGGTTAAGAGACAGACAAGGGGAGGGAAGGGGTTAAGAGACAGACAAGGGGAGGGAAGGGGTTAAGAGACAGACAAGGGGAGGGGGGAGAGAGAGAAAAATGGGGGCAAGGGAAAGAGAAAGGCAGCATTGGCACATAAAAAGAAATTAAAACTAGAAATACATTTTTTGATATCATAATTTTTTATTAAAAAAGCAATTTACATGTGAATATATACAAGTTTAACTTTAACTTTTTTCCTATAGGGTAGTCTTATATTCAGGCTTTTAGTTTTTTTCCTAAAGGAATATCCAAAGTTTGGGGGGTCGTCTTATAATCAGGGTCGTCTTATAATCGAGCAAATACGGTATATATATTATCCCCAAGTTAGATATCAGTTGAAGCCAGCATGAAAAACAAGGCTATACTTAGTTTAAAACCACTGGCGATATACCCTTGTGGATCTAAATGATCTGCTGTTGTAAATAACATCAAAACACGCAGTTTGCTATGAAAGATTATATCAACTGTGATAGCAGTAAAGTAATTTATTTGGTTACCTGTATGAAATGCCAGATACAATACACTGACTGTACTATAGGAAGCTGCGTGATAGAGCATACTTTGCATATAAGGTGTGATGAAAAAAGTCACCTATTAATTGCCAATTCCAGTATTGCACTGTTGGGAATGTTGGTATATTTTCCTGTATGGGTATAGGGCAGGGGTCCTCAAACTACGGCCCGCGGGCCACATGCGGCCCGCCGAGCACATTTATCCGGCCCGCGGGGGATGGTGCCGGCACCCCCCGCTCCCCGCTGTTTACCTTTTTTTTTTTTTTTTTTTCTTGCAGCCGCAGAAGATGCGGCTGCAGGAAAACGAAAAAAAATCACCGCGACCGGATGTGACGCTTCGTCACATCCGGACCCGGTAACCGTTTCCCTCCTCCGTGCAGGGAGGAGGGAACACTGCGCGAGACGTCCGGCCGGGGACACAGCAGATGGAGGTAAGTGATGGGGAAGGGGGGGGGGAGGAGGGAGGTATAACGAGCACTGTACTATTCCTGGGCATCTGACTGGCATAATATTACAGGCATCTGACTGGCATAATTTTCTTGGGCTCTGACTGGCATAATATTCCTGGGCATCTGACTGGCATAATATTCCTGGGCTCTGACTGGCACTCTATTCCTGGGCATCTGAATGGCATAATATTCCTGGGCATCTGACTGGCACACTATTCCTGGGCATCTGACTGGCATAATATTCCTGGGCATCTGACAGGCACACTATTCCTGGGCATCTGACTGGCACACTATTCCTGGGCATCTGACTGGCATAATATTCCTGGGCTCTTACTGGCACTCTATTCCTGGGCATCTGAATGGCATAATATTCCTGGGCTCTGACTGGCACACTATTCCTGGGCATCTGACTGGCATAATATTCCTGGGCATCTGACTGGCACACTATTCCTGGGCATCTGAATGGCACACTATTCCTGGGCATCTGACTGGCATAATTTTCTTGGGCTCTGACTGGCATAATATTCCTGGGCATCTGACTGGCATAATATTCCTGGGCTCTTACTGGCACTCTATTCCTGGGCATCTGAATGGCATAATATTCCTGGGCATCTGACTGGCACACTATTCCTGGGCATCTGAACGGCATAATATTCCTGGGCATCTGAAAGGCACACTATTCCTGGGCATCTGACTGGCATAATATTCCTGGGCATCTGACTGGCACACTAATCCTGGGCTCTGACTGGCACACTATTCCTGGGCATCTGAATGGCACACTATTCCTGGGCATCTGACTGGCACACTATTCCTTGGCATCTGACTGGCACACTATTCCTGGGCATCTGACTGGCACACTTTTCCTGGGCATCTGACTGGCATAATTTTCTTGGGCTCTGTCTGGCATAATATTCCTGGGCACCTGACTGGCATAATATTCCTGGGAGCCTTACTGGCACTCTATTCCTGGGCATCTGAATGGCATAATATTCCTGGGCATCTGACTGGCACACTATTCCTGGGCATCTGAATGGCATAATATTCCTGGTCATCTGAATGGCATAATATTCCTGGGCATGTGACAGGCACACTATTCCTGGGCACTGACTGGCATAATATTCCTGGGCATCTGACTGGCATAATATTCCTGGGCATCTGACTGGCATAATATTCCTGGGCATCTGAATGGCATAATATTCCTGGGCTCTGACTGGCATAATATTCCTGGGCATCTGACTGGCACAATATTACTGGGCATCTGAATGGCATAATATTCCTGGGCTCTGACTGGCATAATATTCCTGGGCTCTGACTGGCATAATATTACTGGGCATCTGACTGGCATAATATTACTGGGCATCTAACTGGCATAATATTACTGGGCTCTGACTGGCATAATATTACTGGGCTCTGACTGGCACACTATTCCCATTGAAATACTGGTAAGTTTGTTGATTTAACTTTACTTCATTTTAAATATTGTATTTGTTCCTGTTTGTTTCTTCACTTCAAAATAAGATATATGCAGTGTGCATAGGAATTTGTTCATAGTTTTTGTTTTTACTATAGTCCGGCCCTCCAACGGTCTGAGGGACAGTGAACTGGCCCCCTGTTTAAAAAGTTTGAGGACCCCTGGTATAGGGTATGGGTTACAGATTGGGTCCCAGAGGTGGTGGCATGAACAAACACCTGGCTCAAAGAGCAGCCTATTGGATATTTAACTGTGTGCCGAGGCGTTAGTGACACAGGACGGACCTAGTACGTCCTGTGTCTAAACGAGCACTGAAAGCGGAGTTTTTCCGCTTTCAGTGCTCAAGCCGCATTGTAACGATGCTTCCGTGTGGAAGCATCGTACAATGCTAAAAAAAAATGCCCGTCGGCATTTCGATCGCTCCGGAGAGCGATCGAAATGCCGGTTTTAAAGGCACAGCGCCTTTAAAACGACGGGCATTAAAAAACGAGCATAGGAAGCGAAATTTTCACTTCCTATGCTCAGAAAGTGTTCCTGATTGCCTCGCAAGTCGAGGCAATCAGGAACACAAAAAAAAAATGCACGATCTTGGTCACTGAGTGACCAAGATGGCACTGCCCTTCTAAGGGCAAGAGCACAGGAGGCAGGAAGTACCTGCTTCCTGTGCTCTCTGGCTGTCACACGATTGCCTCTTCACAGAGGCAATCAGTGACTGCCAGGCACTCTGGCAGGCAGTGGGGATGCTCTCCTGAACATCCCCACTGACTGGTCAGATCAATATTAACTCTATATTGATCTGACCAGTTATGATCTGCCTCCCTCTCCTCACATTTTTTTTTAGTGAGGGAGAGAGACAGATCAAAGTTCTAAAAGTAAGTAAAAGTAATAAAAAACAATAAATACACAACACACAAATAATAAAACAATAAAAAAATTTTTTATTAAAGCAATTCCCTGCGTTTAACCCCTTCCCTGCCACTAATCTTGCATAAGCAGTGATCGTGCTCATCTGCGCATTTATTTTTGCTGTTTGTGCATTTTTTACGGGTTAATTTTTTTTGTACTGTAATTTATTACAGTACTAAAAAGGCTCTTCTAAGAGTTATTAACCCCTTATTTGCCGTCGATCACTGCTTACGCAATGATATTGACGCCAAAGCAATTTTTATCTGTCTGCATATTTTTTATTTTTTTTTATTTTTTTACACATACCCGCTAGGGGATTACATGTAAAGTAAAAATATTTGAGATTTTTTTTTTTAAGCTGCCTGAGCGCATAGCGATCAGTAACAGCGAATTAGTGGCAAAGGCGGTTTGGTGATTTCTCAATTAAGCTCACCATTCGCCCTGGTCAGATCAAAATTAATCGGATCAATATTCACAAATATCAGTATTAGTGATATAAAATAACATTTTATAAAATTGGCAGGTTTTATGAAAGTCTTTCACTGTGTATTAACCCCTTCCCTGCCATTCATCACTGTGTAAGCAGTAATCTTGCACAGCAACAGTATGTTTTGCTGTCTGCACTGTTTTATGGATTAATTTCTTTGTATTGTAATGTATTACAGTACTAGATAGGCTCTTCTAAGAGCTATTAACCCCTTCTTTGCTCGAGATCACTGCTTACGCACTGATTCTGAGGCCGCGGACTCAGGGTTCGATTTTGATCCTATTCAGCTTTCTGATACATCATCTAGCGATGTATCGGTGGCTGCTGAGCCCTTGCCACAAGTAGTGATGGAGGTCTACCGATAAAAAAATATATGGTTTGGTGGGGGTAAATTACATTGGCTGGCTTCAAAGATATATCCCATAAAGGACACGGACGCAGGTTGACTACATGTCAAAATTCCAAGTTGGAATTTTGAGATGCGCATCTCACAAATGTTGCCTTCTAGCCAAAAACAAACCAACAAACCTATGCATGGGTGCTATCCCTGTACTCGGGAGATGTTGTTGAACACATATTGGGTTGTTGTTTGGCAGTGACATATACCAGAATCTGTGAATTCATGCCTGAAGTACAATGCATGTGGAAAAAAAACTCCCAAAAAAGTACTACCACAAACTTTTACAAAGGCTGGTGGTAGAATTAGTACCTATACAATATTAAAATACCACCATTTGAAATACCTTAGGATGTCTATTTTCCAAAAATATATGGTTTGATGGGGTAAAATTCATTGGACGGCTTAAAAAATGTTTCAAATGGAACATGGGCACAGGCTGACTACATGTCAAAATTCCAGGTTGGAATTGCGCACCCCCTAAATGTGGAATTTTAGACCCAATACAAACCAACAAACCTATGCATGGGGGCATCCCTGTACTCAGGAGATGTTTCTGAACACATATTGAGGTGTTGGTTGGCAGTGGCAAATACCAGAATCTGAAAATTCCTGCCTGAACTACAATGTGTGTGGGGAAAAAATGACATCCCAACCCTTTGACATAGGTTGGTGGTAGAATTAGCACTTGGAAAGTGTTAAAATACCACACTTTTAAATACCCTAGGATGTCTAGTTTTCCAAAATATATGGTTTTATGGGGTAAAATACTTTGACAGGCTTCAAAAGTGTCCCAAATCACGCAAACATAAACACAATTCATAAACACACACGCCTACTTCACATATATACAAACACACCTACTTTACATGTACACATATATCCAAACACCTCACACACACCTACTTTACATATACACAAATATACGAACACCTCACACACACCTACTTTACATATACACATATATACAAACACCTCACACACACCTACTTTACATATACACATATATACAAACACCACACACACACCTACTTATATATACACATATATCCAAACACCTCACACACACCTACTTTACATATACACATATATCCAAACACCTCACACACACCTACTTATATATACACATATATCCAAACACCTCACACACACCTACTTTACATATACCCAAATATACAAACACCTCACACACACCTACTTTACATATACCCATATATACACACACACACCTACTTTACATATACCCATATATACACACACACCTACTTTACATATACCCATATATACACACACCTCCTTTACATATGCACAAATAGCTAAACACCTCACACACACCTACTGTACTACAATACATACAAACACACACCCACCTCACACAGTCTTTCCTTGGGGGTTTCTTCTTGATGCTGCAGCTGATCTCCGTTGGCCGGCGTGCTGAGTGCCAGGATGTCACGTGACGACACCCGGCACTCAGACATGCGCTACGCGAGGGGGCGGAGCTTGCAGTCTGTGCCATCGGCCATCGGCACAGACTTTACCCCCTCGCGCTGCGGAAAAATCGGATGGCAGCGGCAAGGGGACCAGGAGGCTGACAGCACCCAGGCGCCAGGTCTAATTTCCTGGTCGCCATGGCGACCTGGCGCCTGGGGTTTGTCGAGCCCTGCCCTAGGGTGTCTAGTTTTCAAAAATATATGGTTTTGTGGGGTAGAATACACTTTTTGGCTTCAAAAATGTCCCAAATGGGACATGGGCGCAGGTTTTCTGCACGTCAGAATTCCAAGTTGGAAAACCAAAAAGCGCACCTCTCAAATGTGGCCTTTTAACCCCCAAATAACCTAACCAACCTATACATGGGCGGTATCCCTGTACTCAGGAGATGTTGCTGAACACATATTGAGGTGTTGTTTGGCACTGACATATGACAGGATCTGTGAATTCATGCCCAAAGTACAATGTATGTGAAAAAAAATTACTACCCAAAACATTGACATAGGCTGGTAGTATAATTAGTGCATGGAAAGTGTTAAAATACTACCATTTGAAATACCCTAGGGTGTCTAGTTTAAAAAAATATATGGTTTTGTGGGGTAGAATACACTTTCTGGCTTCAAAAATGTCCCAAATGGGACATGGGCACAAGTTTTCTGCATGTCAGAATTCCAAGTTGGAAAACCAAAATGCGCACCCCCTAAATGTGGCCCTTAAGCCCCAAAACAAACCAACAAACCTATGCATGGGTGGTATCCCTGTACTCAGGAGATGTTGCTGAACACATATTGAGGTGTTATTTGGAAATACCCCTTCACATTTTAAGGTAATGTTTACCTAAATTGCAAAATATGTGAAAAATTAAAAAAAATGATTTTTTGCTGCAAACTTTGGCATAGATTGGTGGTAAAATGGCTACATGAAATGTGTCAAAATACATCAAGTTAAATGCCCTGAGTTGTCTAGTTTTCAAAAATATGTACATGTTGGGGGTCATTTATGGATTTAGTACAGAAATCAATGTTACAATGTCACTATCCCTATTCCCCAGGGTCCATACCACTGCTGCAGATGTGAGCAGGTTGCTGCTTTGGAAAATATAATATTAGATCTAAAGAGGCAACTGGCAACACTTAGGGACATAAGCAACATGGAGCGGAGTTTACTGCTCACGGAGCAGGCATTGGCTGGGGCCAGTGTAGAGGAGGGTGATGATGAAGGGGAAGAGGTTTCTAGGGCAGAGAGCTGGGTTAGTTGTGTAAGGGGCAGTAGGGGTCGGAGAGCTAGGGAGGCTTGTTCTGAGCTGGTTCACCCCAACATGTTTGCCAGCTTGTGTGAGGATGCTGGGGGGATTAGCTCAGAAGAGGCATTTCTGGGGCAGGCGGACTCTCCTAGCAGCCAGGTGAGTAGCCTCTCCAGCGCAGTTGGGAGCCAGGACACTAGGAAGGCTAGACAGGTTGTGGTGGTAGGGGATTCTATTATTAGGAAGGTAGATAGGGTAATCTGTCGCCAGGACCCCGAATGCCGAACTGTATGTTGTCTCCCGGGTGCTCGGGTTCGGCATGTTGCGGAACGGGTAGGCAGATTATTGGGAGGGGCTGGGCATGATCCAGCGGTCATAGTACACATTGGTACTAATGACAAAGTAAATGGTAGGTGGGGGGTCCTTAAAAATGATTTTAGGGAACTAGGAAAGAAGCTAAAGGAAAGGACCTCCAAGGTAATATTCTCGGAAATATTACCAGTACCACGCGCTACGTCAGGGAGACAGCGGGAGCTTAGGGAGATTAATGCGTGGTTGCGAAGGTGGTGCAAGCAAGAGGGATTTGGGTTCTTGGAGCACTGGGCAGACTTTGCAGTCGGCTACAGACTCTTTGGACGCGATGGGCTGCACCTCAATGATGAGGGGGCTGCAGTATTAGGGGCGAGGATGGCTATAGGATTAGATGAGCTTTTAAACTAAGCTCTGGGGGGGAGGGTCAAGATCAAAAAGAAGCAATGGTAGCTAGGGTAGATTGGAAGGTGGGTCTAGCTATGGGAGAGGAGGAAAGCAGTGGTGGGGTTAACATAGACCAAAGGGAGGTCCATATAATTAAACCTGCACACATTAAGTGTTTGTCAGCTAAACAGAAAATGGGTAGTAATCTCAAATGTCTTTTAGCAAATGCAAGAAGCTTGACAAACAAAATGGGTGAGCTGGAGATACTGGTAAGTGCTGAACAGTATGATTTAATCGGAATCACAGAAACGTGGTGGGATGAGACCCACGACTGGTCAGTTAATTTACAAGGTTACTCACTTTTTAGAAAGGACAGAGTAAATAGAAAAGGGGGAGGGATTTGTCTGTATGTAAATCCTAAATTAAATCCCAGTATTAAAGAAGGTGTACATGAAGTAACTGGAACTGATGTGGAGACACTGTGGGTGGAGATTAGCTTAGACGCTAAAAAGAATCGCACATTACTTGTAGGTGTATGCTACAAGCCACCAAATATTAGCATTGATGGAGAAGATCAGCTTTTATTACAAATTGAAAAGGCTGCAAATATGAATGAAGTTCTAATCATGGGAGATTTTAATTACCCAGATATAGATTGGAAGTGTGGCACAACTAGTTCAGCTAGGGGCAGCAAGTTTCTGGACCTGCTTAATAACAAATTTATGGCACAATTAGTAGACACCCCAACTAGAATGGATGCCTGTCTGGATTTGGTAATAACAAACAATGAGGAGCTTATCTCAAACATCCAAATAAGAGAACACTTGGGGAATAGTGACCATAATATGGTCTCATTTGAGATTAATGCAAAAAAGCAAATTGGTAAATACGCCACCAAAACACTTAATTTTAGAAGGGCTAACTTTGATGGACTAAGGGCATCGATTGAACATTTAGACTGGGAACGATTGTTTTCTGGACTAAACACAGAAGACAAGTGGAATGCCTTTAAGCACACATTACAAAAGTACACATCCCAATATATACCTTTGGGAAACAAATGCAAAAGACACAAATCGAAACCAATGTGGCTTACAGGTAACGTGAAACAGGAAGTACAAAACAAGAAAATGGCATTCAAACATTATAAAAACACGGGATCAGCATTATCATTTATAGAGTACAAAGAGGCCAACAAAGCCTGCAAAAAGGCAATTAAAATGGCTAAATTGGAAAATGAGAAAAGGGTTGCCAAGGAGAGTAAAACTAACCCCAAAATGTTTTATAAATATATAAATGGAAAAAAGCTAAAGAGGGAAAATGTTGGGCCCTTGTTATCCCAAATGGGAAATTTGGTAAGTGAGGACAGAGAGAAAGCAGACATTTTAAATACTTTTTTTTCTTCTGTTTATACTAAGGAAGAGCAGATGGACGAGCCCCTGCTACAGGAAGTTATGGGACATTCGCCGCAAACATGGGATTGGCTGACACAGGAAAAAGTGCTTAAGCAATTACACTCTGTTAAGATAGACAAGGCCCCAGGACCAGATGGTATACACCCAAGGGTACTTAGAGAGTTAAGCATAATTCTGGCCAGGCCACTATTCATGATCTTTAGGGATTCATTCAGTTCAGGTACAGTGCCAACAGACTGGCGAAAGGCGGATGTCATTCCAATATTTAAAAAGGGATCAAAATCTCTGCCAGGTAATTATAGGCCAGTGAGCTTGACATCTGTAGTGGGGAAACTATTTGAAGGATTGCTAAAGGTATACACTCAAGAATACATCTTGAACCAGAATATAATTAGTAAAAGTCAACATGGTTTTGTGAAAGACAGGTCTTGTCAAACAAACTTAATAACATTCTATGAAGAAGTCAGTAAAAATATAGATCTAGGTGTGGCAGTTGATGTGATCTATTTGGATTTTGCGAAAGCATTTGATACAGTTCCACACAAAAGGTTACTCTACAAATTGAGAGAAATAGGTTTGGGGGCAAATGTGTGTATGTGGATTGAAAATTGGCTAAAAGATAGAACACAAAGGGTTGTTGTAAATGGAAAATTCTCAAATTGGACAAGGGTATTAAGCGGAGTACCTCAGGGGTCTGTTTTGGGCCCTCTTCTTTTTAATTTGTTTATTAATGATCTGCCACATTGTGCTGAGAGCCATGTCTCCGTGTTTGCGGACGACACTAAATTAGGTAAGGCAATAAAGACTAATCTTGAGGTTTTTTCTTTACAGGAAGATTTGGACAGAGTGGGGGACTGGGCAGTAAAGTGGCAAATGAGGTTCAATATAGACAAATGTAAAGTTATGCATTATGGGAAAAATAATAACAAAGCAACATATACGTTAAATGGTTTTTCCCTGGGAAAAACTACTAATGAAAAGGATTTAGGAATAATTATAGACAACAAACTTGGCAACAGTGCCCAATGCCAGTCAGCAGCTGCAAGGGCCAATAAGATATTGGCATGTATAAAACGAGGTATAGATTCACGGGAGGAGGATATCATCTTGCCTCTTTACAAATCAATGGTAAGACCTCACCTTGAATATGCAGTACAGTTCTGGGCACCAGTCCTTAAAAAGGATATTAAGGAACTAGAAAAAGTGCAAAGGAGAGCTACAAAATTAATAAGGGGTTTGGAGGATCTTAGTTATGAAGAGAGACTTAAAAAATTGAATTTATATACGTTAGAAAAAAGGCGTCTCAGAGGGGATATGATAACATTATATAAATATTTGCAGGGCCAATATAAAGAGCTCTCCAGTGACCTGTTCATTAACAGAAAGGTACAAAGAACAAGAGGTCACCCCCTCAGACTGGAAGAGCAAAGATTTCATAGACAGCAAAGGAAGGGATTCTTTACGGTTAGGACAATAAAGTTATGGAACTCACTGCCAAGAGAGGTAGTGCTAGCAACCACAATAGATGCATTTAAAAATGGTTTGGATGTTTTTTTAGGAAAGCAGAACATACAGGGCTATTAATAATAGAATAAGCATTAATAAAAGAGCTTATTGATCCAAGGAGAAATCTGATTGCCTCTTGGAGTCAAGAAGGAATTTTTTCCCCCAGGAGGCAAAATTCGAAATAGCTTCCTTAGGGGTTTTTTGCCTTCTTTTGGATCAAAAGCTGTAATGATAGGTAGAAGGGTTGAACTTGATGGACTTGTGTCTTTTTTCAACCTAAATTACTATGTTACTATGTTACTATGTTACTATCGCTAATTTTGAAAGAAAGGATTTTAAAATAGCTTTGCACCACTCTGGCCCTGTAACATGAATAAAAAAGCACAAAAACATAAAAACATGGGCTATTTCTGAACTCAGGACATATATTAGAAACTTTTTAGCAGTGTTTTTTTGTTGTCTCTTGTACATGAGTATACGATTTTTCAAATAAAAGTCATAAAAAAATTATTTTTTAAATTGTTTTTGCCATATTTTATTATTTTTTTTACATCAAATTATATGCTATTATCAAAATAATGGTATCAAAAGAAAGCCCTTCTTATAACGATAAAAACGATATATAGTTTGTGCGGGTACACTAAATGAGACAGAAATAAATTACAGCAAAACACAAACAGCTCAGAAATGTTAAAACAGCCCATGTCACCAAGCATCGGACAAGCCAAAAAAGTCATGTCACTAAGGGGTTAAGATGGGAACAAGATTCCTGAATGGAATTAACAGGGAATGAGAACTTTATTGCTTCATTGACTAATATTTTCTTGGCTTCTGGAGGTCTTCTCATTTTGTTTGTCCCCCCTTTTTCTCTCTGTATCATCCACAGAATGCGAATATTTATTTTTTGAAGTGAAATACCTGTTTTTGAATTTCACATATGGATTTTTTGAGAATGTACAATTGAGCTGTTTCATGTATATTGGTATCCTTATGTTTAATATAAACTTGTGTGGCATATAAAGGACATTTAATCTTATTTACCATGTATATTTAAATAATTCTCATGCCACTGACGTTTAATTATGAGTCTTTTCAGTATATTTAGGTTGATTTTCTTTTAATCAGGTGTAGGGAATAACCTGAGCTAACTGTTTGGTGTTAGGAGATTCCTGAATGATCTTTTTTTAAGCAGACATCATGTTATGGGAGATGACTATGATTAATACTGCTTTCTCTCTGGCTGTGCTTTTATTTTTATACCAATAAATATGGATGTTTTACTGTGTACAATTCCTGTGTATTATTATATTATTAGGAGCTGTTCTCTGCCTCCTTCAACCTGTTCATAATTTGATTTATTTGTCATGTAACCTGTCACGTAGGTAATATTTTTTTCTGTATCCACTGGGCTGTCAGCACCAACACTACAGGTCCAATGGCTTACTAATCTCTATTCCCATTGATGTTCAGTAACTGACTTGGATTGGTTAATTACCCTTCCTATATAATTACTACTTATACTTATTCCTCAGGGTACTTATTCCTCAGGGGAAGGAAGGAGCTGGGTTGATTTACCAGACCTTAGCGCTGTGTGTATTAGCCTTCAATCCTAAATTAGGAAGTACCGGCTTGCCCCACCACACTTGAGCAGTATTATAAGACAATACTGATCGATTTTACCCTCCAACCTCAGATTTTGCATTCAGGGAAAGAGGCAACATTTTCTGGTTTCCCCCCTGGTTGCTGCAAGACTCTGGGGACATTTTTTTAAAACTTTTTTTGAAAGAGGGTGCGTGGAATAACATGAAACCCTACTGGACAGCTTCTAGACATGTTCATGCATTTACGGTCGCTGTTTGCAGGGTTTCTGTGTGGCCCAGATCATTGTCCGAGTCAACCCTTAATAAATAGGTTGGATCTATACAGAATCAAACCCACCATCCAAATGGGAACAAAAAAAACCCACCATCCAAATGGGAACAAAAAAAAACCACCATCCAAATGGGAACAAAAAAAATCTATATTAGCAAGAGTGAAACTCTTGGGAGCCAGATATAATACTCACTACATCTCCTAAATTGTGTCAGTTTCATTATAATATTTAGTAAGTAACCAATAGTAAAACATTAGGCCTTTTTTTCCAATCTCGCTTAGTATATATTGATTGGACACAGTTACTTTCCATTTTTTGTGTGCTGCACTTTGCTCTATTTTACTTTGGGTTCATTATCTTATTTTGAGATATGTACAGCGATATAATGTGTTTCTGGGTATGTTTACTTTACTTTATAACGGCTTCTCAATTTAGAACCTGCAAACATAGTGTCATGAATTATACACATACACATTTTCTTTTGAGTGCAGCGCAGTTATCCTTAGACTGTGTCTTTGCACATTATGTCATACTGTAATACAAATAAAGCGATCTTTAAAAGTGTTCCATTATTTATCCTTGCTATTATACAAACTGTACTGGTGATGTAAGTGCATTCTGCATCCATAACACTGTAAAAGACTTTTGAGGCTCCCGTCTTGATATGCTTCGATGGTTATCTCTTCAGCCCTTACCACAAATTATCATTTTATTGAAATTCCTATTTATAGTAAAATACACAACATTTTTCGAGATAGATTCTGTTTAGCACCCTGTATTTGATCTGGCATAATCTAGCATTACTTTTTATTTAAACACATACAAGGTAATATCTATTAATTGTAATTTACATCTGAGTGGCAGAGGGCTGGCAACTGTTGGCCATTGGCACCACTTCATCAGCCCACCTAATATCATGAGATCAATGCATATATAAAAGCAAGACAATGTAGAGATTGATTGGCAGACAACTGGATAGAAAGACAGTGCTAAACACTGGGGCTTTTAGAGGTGAAGTGTGGTGCAGCCCCAGCCCAATGACTGAGATTAGAGAGCAGACCAGGGGTCAATTTCCCCGTTGCCATCCCTTGCCAACCCCCCCATACATCTGAGAACTGTCCTCACTCCCCCCCCCGCCCCCCAACCAGCTGAAATATTTGAAATATTTATATATCAATTGCAGAGACCCGATCAGGGTCTTAAGCCCTTAGTGATATGACCTTTTGACCTTGTTTTTCCCTTGGTGACATGGGCTGTTTTGACATTTCTGGGGTGTTTGTGTTTAGCTGTAATTTTCTTCCTTCTCATTTACTGTACCCACACAAATTATATATTGTTTTTATTGCCATCAGAAGAGCTTTCATTAGATACCATTATTTTCATCATATCTTATAATTTACTACCAAAAAAATCATAAAATATGAAAACAAAAAAACCCTTTTTCTAACTTTGACCTAAAAAAGCCCCCGTCTAAATGGTTTCTAAATTTTGTCCCGCAAAAATTCCGATGCTCTTCCCACAAGAGGGCAGCAGCCATATTGGAGTAGCATGTTGCTCTCCAATTTGGTGCCCGCAATTCACTCTGTGGACCGATCACGGGTGCCCTAGGCACCGAACTTCTGTGATGCTTAATGCCTCGACCCCGGGGCATTAAAGCATCACCATCTGAGTGTTGTTTGCAAACTTAGATTGAAAACACTGCTCATTTAACTGCAGGCAACGGTTTGCCAGACAGGACGGACCTAAGTCGTCCTATGTCGGCATGGGGTTAATAATTGTCCCTTCCAAAAAAAATCGCAAGACCTCCCGACGTCACTTGTGCCATCATGCAGGCATGCCCGAACTTCCCCAATTAGTGAAATGTAGCTGGTGCTCTCTTTGAGTGACCTCGTCTGACAGGTGAGATCCCTCTGCAAGTCCCTGCAGCAGGATCTGAGCACAGCTCATCACAGGGAGCAGCAATGAGCTGTTACACTCAGGACATTCTATACCATCCTAGTGTGGATAAAAAAAATAGAACATATGGGTTAAACAAAGTATGTAATGGAACGGCTACCCAAGGCCGGTAGCACGTCTGCCCGTTGTAGGAAATCACCTCCTTAGCCCCCGATTAAAGCTCAGCATTCACCCAGCAAGTCTTCCCTGGAACCTTGCTTTTTGTACCCAAATAGCAGACAGGACCACTAGCAGGTACAGCAAGAATGAACATTTATAAGTGAAAAAGCACAGACTTATGTACAGACAATATGACTGGGGGAGGCACATGGGAAACTAATTATAATATAATCAGCCTCAAACAATAGAAAACCTTATTTAAAAAGGTAATTTAAATACAGTAAGACATAACCTAATTAACCATGGCACCTTTAGATACAGAGACTATAAGAGACACTAAACACAGGACAGTAAACACTCAGTGTTGAAAGGTGTACTCATCTAATCAATAACATACAATAACATTGCACACACTACTTGGAAAGCTCTTCCTGGGCACCTTGTGTTGAAAGTCTTGCTGCACTGATTGGGTGACTCTGTACAGGGCAAAGACCCTGGGTAGTGACAGACTCTTTGGGAACAGGGGACAAAATGGTTCCCCATAGATCAATAGCTCCTTCGGGAGGGGGTGGTTCTTGACCCACAGAGGGTCCATAGTCAGCAGGGAGTCTTCTGGCCCCAAAGGCCTTCCAGAAACACCAGTCACAGTGGCTTTCAACATTCACTTCATGACAAAGCATAATAATTGTACATTAGCTATCTTGTTGCTGCTGGCATGCAGGACATTTAAGCAGGGATGTCTTTAACTTTTTTTTCCCCATATTCTCACTTGCCAGAGTGGATGATATTAAACTGTCTTACATTATTATTTTATTTACATTATTATTTTATTATTTCACTCAAGTACCAATACACCTATCTTATTGTATTGCCCAGGTTCCCTTAGCTTCGTCCGACTACTATTGTATCTTCTTCACCCTATTGGACATTTGCTCTGTCTATCCTTCACCTTATTGGCCAGCTCCCCTTAGATCCCTCCTTTCATTCTATGACCTCTCTTCCATTGGCTCTGACTTCCTTTACCTTGGATTCACTGGCTTCGGTTTATCCCCTCCCGGTTATCCATATTTCCCTTGCCTGTACGGGAACTGCTACACTGGTAAGATAATCTTTATTTTTTCACCCTTTCACTACTATTTCACCGCATTACATACCCTTAATCTGTTATTAAAAACAAATACAATATGGAGTTGATTAGCATTAACGTGAACTGTTGTGTAGTGTGTGCGTCCCAGTCTCATCAGAGTGAGGACTTAGTCTCTATTGAACATTGGTAGGGAGGGTTTTCTCCTGTAGATTTGGTTAGGGAGTTTGTGGAGTGAGTTCAATGCAAATGTAGCAAGGATGACACTTCAGCAAAATCCTAGATAGCATAGTGACAGTATTTTCAGAGGCTGTAGAAAAAGCTAGCTCCCCTTATATGTACTCACTCCCACTGAAATGTTTTCACTGTTCGACTACAGAACTGTAATTTGTTTAAAGAAAAAAGTCAGTACAGTTTAAATAAAACTACAACATACAGAAAATAAGTTAGGTGAAACTAACCACTAAATGCTCTAATAACCACATAAATGTTTACAACAATACACACTATGTTCATGAAGCAGAATTCGTTTTCTGAGTGATTAAAACTGTATTCAAGGTTTAATCAGTCTTTAAAGGTCGAGCAGTTAGTTAGAACTAAAATATGTTACCACATCTGGATGTAATATCATTATAATGCAATGATATTCTAAATAACCGCTAGAATTTAAGAATATCTTTAGTTCCTTTTGAACAAGCAAAGAGTACTTTTAAAATGTAGTAGGAATTTTCAAAGAGAAAAATCACAAAAATGTAATTGTATAACTCTTCTGTCTTTCTAAATGCAAGCTAGAAGTGTGCACTCAATTGTATCTGCTTTTTATTTAAGGGACCCACAAGCCCTTTGGGCTTTATTCATGATAGAGAGAATTGCACTGAGATGGGAATTGCATTGAGGTTGGAATTTCAAACGCAAGGCCAAAGTAGCCGAGTTGGAAAAATTCTCTAATTCAGTTGAATGGGAGAATTTTTCCAACTTGGCTACTTTGGCCTTATGTTTGAAATTGTAATCTAAATTCCGTGAAATTCTCTCATTCGTGAAAAAAAGCACTTCGTTTTGATTTCTTAAGGGATTTTGTATAGTTTCGTACTTTATCAAGTAAATATATATACCTTGCAAGGCTGGCACCCGGAAAATTGGGCCACCAGGTAGTGGAGATTGGTGGAGGTTGAGTGTTCAGTCCTACTACCCATGTGCCATAGGCACTGTCACTTCATCTGGCAGTGCTACTGCACATGCACAGACACCTCCATTTTTACTGCGGGGATTGCTGGCCAAAGAGGTAGAGCTTAGCGGAGAACTAACTTAGCTTAACTAGCTTAGACAGATATAGGCAGTGTCAGAGGAGTTAACCCCTTGGGTGGATAGACAGATGGAGGCAGTGTCAGAGGAGTTAACCCCTTTCTCCACACACTCACTCACACACAATGACAGTCTGTCACACATACACTCTCACTCACACTTACACACACTCCCACTTACACTGACATACACACACACACTCACACTGATATATACACACACTCACACTGGCATAAACACACTCACACTGACATACACCCTCACACTTACACACACACACACACACACGCTCTCTCACTCACACTGACATACACACACACTTACCTGCTGCAGGCACCTCTTTGCTTTGAGCTCCTTGTGTGAAGGAGGGACTGAGACAATCATGGGAGGCTTCTGAAGTCTCAGCCAATCAGGAGAGTTGAGAAGTCTCACCTCATTGGCTGAGACCTCCCTTAATCAAGCTCTCCACAGGAAAAAAAAAAAGGAAAAGGTTGCTGCATGGAGCAGCAAAGTGGCCCCTCTGCCAGGGTGCCGCCTGGGGCAGCTGCCCCACTTTGCCCCATTAAAGGGCCGGCCCTGATAACACTCATCTCTACAAATGTTAAAAGAACTAAACTGTCCGGCGGTTGCCACCAGGCGCACTCTCCACCTAGCTGGCTTAGTGCATAACAACTTCTCTGGAAATCTCCCCCTCTACCTGAGGAGCATGATCACTCTTACTCCCTGCACGTCCTACAATCTCAGATCCAACATCAGCCCCTTTCTAGCTGCCCCTCAATTTAAAAAGGAAGCAGGTAGAGGTGTGTTCTCTTTCAGAGCTACACATATGTGGAATATGCTTCCTGTTTCTTTCAAATCATCCTCTAGTCTAAAATCCATGAAAATTAATGTCTCCAACATTCTAAAAACAGAATGTACCTGCTATTAACTTACAAACTCCTATAAATACCATACATGTTTATTACAAACTCCTATGTATACCAAACATGTTTATTACAAACTCCTAGATAAATCATACATGTTTATTACAAACTCCTAGATATATCAAACATGTTTATTACAAACTCCTATACATACCATACATGTTTATTACAAACTCCTGTATACACCATGCATGTTTATTACAAACTCCTAGATATACCATACATGTTTTTTATTTCTTCAAGTTTGACAATAAATATTATATTTAGAGATCGGGTATCTCGATGGGATCTGCTATGGTGCCAACATATGCAAACATGTCTATGTTCAGCTATAAAACCATTTGCATTTTGGCCAAGTATGCACAACATATATTTGTATTTGATTGTTGGTTTGTGGTCAGCAGAAGAAGAAGTCCTTCAATTGTTTGCATGAAACCAAGTTGCAGACCTCAAAGTGCCAACACCGCATACATACACACACACACACACATATATACTCAAACACATCTACGGTATATACTCACACACATATATATACCGTATTTGCTCAATTATAAGACAAGGTTTTTTTCAGAAAAAATGTTCTGAAAAATACCCCTCGTCTTATAATCGAGGTCGTCTTATAATCTGACCTCAAATTGAGGTCAGATTATAAGATAGCGATCCAGGTCCCCAGCAGAGCTGCAGGGGACCTGGATACAGTGGCGTAGCGTGGGGGGTGCAGGGGGGGCCGGCCGCACCGGGCGCAATATCTGGGGAGGCGCACTAGCCCTATGCGGCCGCGTGGCCGCCAGGGCCGTCTTTAACGCGGGGCAAACGGGGCAGCTGCCCTGGGCCCATTTACTCCTGGGGGGCCCCAAGGCAGCTGTCCCGTGGGCCCCCAGCCCCTGCTGCCGCGTTCACAGCGCATTGCGCTTGTGAACGCTTTTTTCCGGCAAGCCGCATCCGATGGATGCGACGGCCGGAAAAAATAAAAATAAAAACTGACGCGACGTCACATCCGGTGTCTGTTTCCCTCCTCCGTGCAAGAGGGAAGACTGCACGGAGGAGACATCCGGCGGGGGACACGGAGCCGCTTCATGGTAAGTACGGGGGGGGGGGGGCTGGCTGGCACAATATTCCTGGTATCTGACTGGCACTATATTACTAGGTATCTGATTGGAACTATATTACTGGGTATCTGATTGGCACAATATTACTGGGTATCTGATTGGCACTATATTACTGGGTATCTGAATGGCACTATATTACTGGGCATCTGATTGGCACTATATTACTTGGCATCTGATTGGCACTATATTACTGGGTATCTGATTGGCACTATATTACTGGGCATCTGATTGGCACTATATTACTGGGTATCTGATTGGCACAATACTACTGGGCATCTGATTGGCACTATATTACTTGGCATCTGATTGGCACTATATTACTGGGTATCTGAATGGCACAATATTACTGGGCATCTGACTGGCACTATATTACTGGGCATCTGATTGGCACTATATTACTGGGCATCTGATTGACACTATATTACTGGGTATCTGATTGGCACTATATTACTTGGCATCTGATTGGCACTATATTACTTGGCATCTGATTGGCACTATATTACTGGGCATCTGATTGGCACTATATTACTGGGTATCTGATTGGCACTATATTACTTGGCATCTGATTGGCACTATATTACTGGGCATCTGACTGGCACTATATTACTGGGCATCTGGCTGGCACAATAATACTGGGCAATTGACTGGCACAATAATACTGGGCATCTGACTGGCACAATAATACTGGGCATCTGGCTGACACAATAATACTGGGCATCTGACTGGCACAATAATACTGGGCATCTGACTGGCACTATATTACTGGGCATCTGGCTGGCACAATAATACTGGGCATCTGGCTGGCACAATAATACTGGGCATCTGGCTGGCACTATATTACTGGGCTCTGACTGGCACAATATTACAGGCATCTGACTGGCATAATATTACAGGCATCTGACTGGCACAATATTACAGGCCTCTGACTGGCACAATATTCCTGGCCTCTGACTGGCACACTATTACAAGCATCTGACTGGCATAATATTACAGGCATCTGACTGGCACAATATTACAGGCATCTGACTGGCACAATATTCCTGGCCTCTGACTGCACACTATTACAGGCATCTGACTGGCATAATATTACAGGCATCTGACAGGCACCATATTCCTGGGCTCTGACAGGCACAATATTCCTGGGCTCTGACAGGCACAATATTCCTGGTATCTGACTGGCACAATATTATTGGTATCTGACTGGCACAATATTATTGGTATCTGACTGGCACAATATTACTGGTATCTGACTGGCACATTATTACTGGGCTCTGACTGGCACAATATTGCAGGCATCTGACTGGCACAATATTACTAGGCTCTGACTGGCACAATATTACTGGGCTCTGACTGGCACAATATTACTGGCATCCGAAAGTTACAATATTACTGGCATCCGAAAGTTACAATATTACTGGCATCTGAATGGCACAACAATTATGGCATATGTGTGTGTGTGTGTGTGTGGGGGGGGGGGGGGTAACATTAGAGGTACAGGATTGAGGAAGTTGGCTCCATCTAGCCCAGTCTTGGATCATCTCCAGGGTATGGTTCCATTTTGATGTTTAGTTTTTGTTCTTGATATTGTTTGTCGTTTACGATGGTTGTGAGACGACATATAATAGCATGGCCCATGCTAGGTTACTACATGTGTATATTTGTATTCATAGACCTGCTGAAAATGTGGAGAATGTGTGTAATGCATGTTCGCACTCAATAAAGTGTTGGAAAATAAACTTGTATTTAGATGCATTTTACTTTAATTACATAAGTATTTTCATAACAAACAATACATGTGCTTGGGGGGTAAGGGTTTCTTTAACTAATCTAGTAGAAGAGACTCGAGTGCTAAAATCCACGGGTTAGGGGGCGCAAATTACTTGCCTTGCCCCGGGTGCTGACAACCCACGCTACGCCACTGCCTGGATACCCCTCTCTAACAGCAGGGGATGTCAGCGCTGCCGCCCGGCACGACAGCCTGGACTTCTATGATGAAGCCGGGTACTTCCGGCTTCGTCACAGAAGACCCGGCGGTCGTGCCGAGCGTCAGCAGGGGAGGTCTGCGCTCCTTGCCAGACATCCTCTGCTGCCCCACTAGCCACCAGGGAGAATCGGGCAGCTGGGGGATGTCTGCACGATACGTGCAGACATCCTCCATGCTGCCCGACACGGCAGTCTATTATGACGGACCAGACTGGGGGAGGGGGGGGGGGAAGAGACAGAGCAACAAGGGGAGTGAGGGGGGAAGAGACAGAGCAACAAGGGGAGGGAGGGGGGAAGAGACAGAGCAACAAGGGGAGGGAGGGGGACAGAGCAACAAGGGAGGGGGGAAGAGACGGAGGGGGGGGGGGACAGAGCAACAAGGGGAGGGAGGGGGGCAGAGAGAAACAAGGGGGGGGGAAGAGACAGAGGCGAGGGGGGAGTCAAAGGGAGGGGGAGAGAGACAAAGCTGGGGGCAAGGGAAAGAGAGAGGCAGCATACGGTATATACACAAACACATCTACGGTATATACTCACACACATATGCTCACAGATTTACTTACACACACACACACACACACACACACATATACTCAAACACATCTACGGTATATAATCACACACACATATACTCACTCACACACACACATACTCACAGACAGTGGAGGGGTGCGGGGTGACACCCGTGCTGCCGGCATTCCCCCGCAGCGCATTGCGCTGCTGAACTTTTTTTTTTTCTGGCAGCCGAATCCGCTAGATTCGGCTGCTGGCAAAAAAAAAAAGTAAAAAAAAAATCAATGCGACTGGATGTGACGTTACGTCACATCTGAGGCACAGGAGGATGTGCATGCATCACAGTAGTCTCTGACTGCTATGCATAGACATTCCATACAACCAGTGGTGTATCTTGATTTTGTGCTGCCCTAGGCAGACAAAATCCGGGCACCCCCCTACCCAAGCTGTACACCCACGTTACACACCTAAGACATGCCCCATCATTCAGACTCACATCAAGCTCATACTCCCATCACACACACACTCCCATCACACTCAGTCACACACTCCGACTCCCATCACACTCCGTCACACACACTGTCTCCCATCACACACACTCTGACTCCCATCACACTCAGTCACACACACTGTCTCCCATCACACACACACTCTGACTCCCATCACACTCAGTCACACACACTGTCTCCCATCACACACACTCTTACTCCCATCACACTCAGTCACACACTCCTACTCCCATCACACTCAGTCACCCACACTGTCTCCCTTCACACACACTCTGACTCCCATCACACTCAGTCACACACACTGTCTCCCATCACACACACACTGTCTCCCATCACACACACACTGTCTCCCATCACACTCAGCCACACACACTGTCTCCCATCACACACACTCTGACTCCCATCACACTCAGCCACACACACTGTCTCCCATCACACACACTCCTACTCCCATCACACTCAGCCACACACACTGTCTCCCATCACACACACTCCGACTCCCATCACACTCAGCCACACACTCTGACTCCCATCACACACACTCTGACTCCCATCACACTCAGCCACACACACTGTCTCCCATCACACACACTCTGACTCCCATCACACTCAGTCTCTCACACACACACACTCTCCCATCAGCACTTACCTTTCCCTGGCAGGCAGGCAGCATGGTCCCTCCATGCTGCCTGTTCGGCTTCCCGGCGATTGTGCCGACAGGCCACGTGACCGGGCGCGCGTATGACGTCAGCGCGCCCGTCACGTGACTGTCGGCACTTCCGTGTCGGCACACTGCACGGGGAGCCGAACAGGCAGCACGGAGGTTTCTCTGTGCTGCCTGTTCGGCTCCCCGTGCAGCCTGGCAGGCAGAGCGATGGTGAGGGGGGATCTTCCGATCCCCTCTCACCTCCGTCTCTGCCTGCAAGCGCGGTCTATTTTTTTTTTTAAAGGGCCGCGTTTTTTTTTTTTACATTTTTTTTTTTTTCACATTTTTTTTCTTTTCAGTGCTGGGGGGCGCTGCCGCCCCCCAAAATTTGCCGCCCTAGGCATCCGCCTAGGATGCCTCGCGGTGAATACAGCACTGCATACAACGTTATGCCGATATAAAAAAAAAATCCATACATGTGCTGTGTAAGCACATTGGTTAAGACAGGCATCTTGTAATCCTCGTTAAAGTGATAGCTTCTTATTTTTACATGACTGGTACCCTTTAACCCCTTTGCGACAATGGACGTGTCAGGCACGTCCTGCGGCGAATCAAGTGGTTTTCACGAAAACCGCTTTAACGGTGCTGGTCTATTGCCTCAATGTCGAGGCAATAGCCAGCACCAACATTTCCTTTCTGGGGCACCCACAATCGCCTCACGGAACGATCGTGGGAGCCATATTGACCGAGCAGCATGCTCCGTCAATATGGCTATGCCCTCTGGGGGTCTGAGCTTCGGAAATGAAAGTAAATTCACTTCCGTCGCTCTGAATATTCTGCTTGACTGCCCCTAGAGGCAGTAACCAGCATAGCAATGTTAAAAAAATAAAAAAAAAGATTTAATTAGCTTAAAACTGATTATATAGTTAGATTAGCCTATAGGGTTAAACATTTTAGCATAAGGGATTGGGTTAAACTTAAATTAAAATATATTAAGGGATAGCATAATAGTTAGAGTTGGGGTTAAATTTAGTGTTAGGGTTAAATTTAGGGTTCGGGTTGGGGTCAAAAGGTCAATATAGGGAAAAAAGCAAAAAACACTATTTTTGGTTTTTGCCCCATAACTCACAAAAAAATACTAAAAAACATACTTCTGAACTCGGGACAACATTTAGATGGGATCTTTTTTAATGATTGTATTTGTGTAAATTATATTTTAGGTCAAAGTTAGAAAAAGTGGTTTTTTAAAAAATTTTCAGCATATTTTATGATTTTTATTTGTAGGAAATTATAAGATATGATGAACATAATGGTATCTAATGAAAGCCCTCCTTATGACAATAAAAACAACATATAATGTGTGTGGGTACAGTATGTGAGAAAGGAGAAAATTACAGCTAAACACAAACACCCCAGAAATGTCAAAACAGCCATTGTCACCAAGGGAAAGTCAAGGTGAAAATGTCATGTCACTAAGGGGTTAAAACAAACACAATGTATTGTCATTGCTTGCCTTACATATGCCTCATCTTCTAGATTGTAATATAAGGCCTCGCAAATATCCCTAGTATCTCAAACATACTTGTCTGTAATGCAACTAAGCATTGTCCTAGTTAGCACTACACCTCCGCTATTTGGCACGCCAGTTGTTGAAGACTACATTTCCCATGATGATCATGCTTCCAGCAGCTGGAGTGCCAAAGATTCGTTATCACTGCTGATGGACCAATCAATCCTTGGCTTCATCACTTCAAGCAATTTAAAGCATCCAGTGACGTCACCACCAACTAGAGGGAGGTGTAGCTCAGCACAACGCTCGTGCCCGCATCTTCACTGCTGTCGCCTCAACCAATGGGATGGGAGGATGACGTACGTGCGGTTAGTCTCGCTCGGGTACTAGCAGGCGCGCTCCCGCTAGCGAAGAGGTGAGGGAGATAACAGCGCAACAGAGGGGGCCCCACAATTTCCATTATTTTTTATTTATTATTATTCCCACCATTAACTTCCACTCACTGTCGGGAGATGACGGAGCTGAGACAAAGGGTGGTCAGGGAGGAAGAGGAGGCGGATGAGAAGGATAAGGTAATTATGGAAGGGGTTTGGCAGGATGGGAGCTGATGCCATTTAACTGATTAAGTGAATTTGCAGCTTGAGAGGGTGAGATGGATGGACTCCTGCTATGGTTACAGCTCCGGGCTGTCTGACCATTGGCATATTATAAACGTCCCCTACTCGGCTGGGTGAGCATCATAGGGGCTGTTCCATATATTTGGCTGGCTGAGCATCTTTAGTATTGCATTGCATAGAGGCTGGAGAACCACAAGTTTGCGCGAGCATCTTGGGAAATGCGATGTGTATTATCTGTGGTGCAAATGGCAAAACCCAGTCATTAGGGGGAATATTCAATCATTATGAGTTTGGGTGAGAGACTGTTGATGTGCTGACATTATTTTATTTGTATAGATAAAGCGCCAGTGAGCAGCACTCGTTGCATATTAAAGCACAGCTCATCATTTGGTCTGTAGTTGTTGCTTATGATTGTTGTTGGCTAGCATTTTGCAAGACAAATGTTTTGGACTACAAATCCCACGGTATTATCCACAACAGTCAGGCTGCCTCTGGCTGAGCATCATGGGCACATTTAGTCCAAGTTTGGCCATCGATAACTGAGAAAGATGCAATGCTGGTTGAAGCGTCTGTGGACAACTAATTCTGCCATGTTCAGCAACCCTTGGCTGAATGTGAAGGGAGTTATAATCCACTAAAGCATAGGGCATGCATTTTCCTGTCACATGCAATTATGACGATGGCTTGCTAGTTGACTGGTAGAGTGACTGATGCTTGCAATAGATCCCACACTGTTGCAACTATTTTAATGCATCTTTGCAGTAAATATTTTCTGCAATTTTTTGTTGTTGAAAAACTGGTTTCTTTACTTACATCCTTAGCCCATAAACATGAAGGCCTGCCAAATCTTGCTTCTGCCAGGATGACCATCTCTCTTCTGACTTTAATGTTGTAAAGGCCACAGTTTCATGGTTGTCCATGACTGTTGTTATAATCCTCTTGTCTTCTGGCTTTAATACGACAGAATGGATAATTCTATGCTTAGTATTTTTCATATTTAGGTATTGAACTGTAATGTATTTCTAGAACTCATGTTCTACTGTGGACACTGAACAGTTCAATGTATTCCCATCCTTCTGCCCTGAATGCATCATAATGGTAGATTAATTGTTGATCAAGGTTTTCTCTAATGCAACAGGTAGACAGTATATTGTGCAAATGCTGCAAAATTGTTTTCTGACTAACTTCCTATTTCTGACCGTAAAAGGTCTGGGAATTAGAGAAAATTGTCACTTTATTACAGACAAAAATATATGCAAAGCTCTGCGCCTTTCATATAAAAGTATTCATTTTTCTAGAGTGTCTATTTTATCTGAGTGAGTTGCCTTGTCCATGAAGCAGATATACTCATGTATGGTAATGGGATATGTTTACATTGTACAGTGACGTTTTACTACTGTAAATGTGTAGTTTTCCTTCTCCTTCCGAACATATTATTCCCGGGGCTTGACAAATCCCAGGAGCTATGGTTCCTAAAGTCTCTACTACTTGTCCTTAATTGTTTTTGATTGTTTTACATAGAACTCTGTGCCAATTCTCTGGCTCTTGTATTGCTCATAAAGGCTATAAAGCCCTCATTATTATAGCATGATTGTTATTCCTCCTGGGATCCGAATGCTGCTATCCCTGACCTCTATCTACACCACTATATTTTCTTTTAGAAAAGCCAAATGAGCAACGAAATTCCAAACATATTTGCCTACCCTGTCATTAATCAAGGCAGAGCATCATAACCGTCCTGTTTTCTGAATAGATTTACACAAAACAGTGTCCTGCTTTAAATAAATCATTGTATTTTCTTCCATTACATCATTTCTATTTAAAAGTTATTGGGCCCCATTCAATGGTGCAAAATACAGCTTATTTCAGATTTTTTAGCTAGCATATTTCTATTGCACTCTATGGGATTCAGTGACATAAGATACATTAACTCTGGCCATTGAATTATGTTCTTATTTTCTTTTATAATATCTAGAGGGTTTAAACATTTAGATAATAATCTGATTAGTACATATGACATGCATTAGATCCAATGAGTCTTTTTTCCCCACATGCAGTTTTAAAGGAGATATAAATGCTTTCATGAAAGAATATAAAGATTATATGGTTGTAATAATTCCAGCACAGAAATGATCTGTTAATGCATCATTTACCTGGCATATGAAGTTATAGTCATTTGCTTTTGTGGGGAAATTCTTGTTGTTGTAACTCCAATGATAATTCTTCATGTTGATGTTGCTCTGACTCCAGTAAATCCATGTATAAGGAATTATATGGAAGTAAGATTTTTCATTCTGATACAAGGGCACATGTTGGTGTCTAGTTCCATGATGACTTGAATAATCGCTTATCTGGAAAGGGGGGTAATATCTCTTCTTTCTGATTTTACTACCAAAGGAGATAGCCACATTTTGCATTAGTTTTAATATTTTACTGTGTTATCTGACACTGAAAGTAGAGAATGAAAATGATCTGTATTTTTCATAAATTAAATGAAAAATGTGTTATAAATATTTCTTTGTTGTCGCCTGTTTATGGAATCATTTTATGGCTTGATATGCAAATTGCACATTTGCATATCAATCCATGAGGTGATGTCATAAACAGAAGACATCACAGACACATTTAAAACACATTTTTCTCTCAGTCAATAGATTATTTTTCTTTGCTTTAGGTGATAGAGCCCCCGTCATGTATGTAAACACAGCAACATGACTGTACAAAAACCATGTTGTGGGCAAACTTTGTGTTGCATTAAAATAAAAACTACCATACTCAAAATAAAGACACCGTTGTGGAAATGAAGTTACAAATTGTGGGGCTGTCTCTGCAGTTGGTTTTCTGAAATCTAAATGAAATCTACAAGATAAGCTTTGGAGGAGTCACCCCAGTGCTCTTTATACAGATTTCAACAGTGCACATGATAGAAATGTATTAATAGCACTGGTAGGAGCTTAATTAAGCATATCTGAAATCTTCTTCCAAATCATGGTGATTCGACAACAAAACTAGCAAGTATGAAGGCAGCTAGAAAAGTAAAAATAACTTATTGTAGCCATTTAAAAATAGTTTTGCTTTTTATACGTTAAAACACCAGTGGCAGTAAATCTTAAAGTACTGTTAATATGACTGCAGACTATTGATGGCTAACCTTGGCACTCCAAATGTGCTTGGGAACTATATATGTCATGTATCTTTCTCAGTCCTACCACTGTCTAAGCATGATGGCATTGTAGATATTTGAGAACTACGTATCCCAAGGTAAGCCATCACTACACTAGACTCAAAGACATAGCCATAGATATTCGCAAAATACAACACCTCTATTAACCCCTTCCCTTCTGGCCTGTAATATATTTTTATGCAAAATAAACACTTTTCCACATTTAACTGGCTCCTAGAGTGCCATTTCTGCTTCCTCTTCAAATTCATACTGACCAGTGCGAGTCGAGCACTAGCGGAGGCACCGGAGACCTGGTGTGGGGAGAGAGGGTTAACCCTAGATAGGCATGTCCAGAACATGCATTTGGTCCATCTGTAGACAAATTCTGCCATGTTCAGCATCCCTTCGGTTGGCTGAACGTGAAGGGATTTATTATCCACAAAAGCTTTCCCTGTAACATGCAAATATGGTGACTTATTTTCAAAGTAGTAGAGTTGAAAAAATTCTCCCATTCAGCTGCATTGGAGACTTTTTCCCAACACATATACATTGGCCTAAGTTTGAAATTCCAATCTCAATTTCCGACAATTATCTCTTTGAGTAGACTCTTTAAGGACCTGACCCCTACTATTCAGGTGCTATTATTATATGGTTGGATATTATCCACACAGCTATATAAAAAAGCCACTTTTAACTATTTCTGATTTCATCTACCTTAATTTCACTGATAGCAACATAGACCCGTACCAATATTAGAACTATTGTGAATGTTTAAGATTAAACACTCTCCAGAGTGAACACTTGTAACATTGTTTATAATAACTGTAACATCCCATGTGGAGACAGTATTCAATGCATACTAATCCACTGTATTCTAATAAACTCATTATTCCAATTCCATTAATGTTTTGTAACAGTTAAAGGGACAGCAAACAAATCGTGAAGCTTCCAGTAGTTTTTAACATTTTACATTGCACAGGATGTTACTATATCTATACTTGCTATTTCAATGTTTCCTGCACTAGTCCTCTTGTTTACATTTGCTATTGTAAGTGGGTCAAAGTAGATGAACTGGGTCCTCTGACTCTGAGTTTGTGCAGTAACATCATTCAGAAGGCAGAAACTATGACCCTTTTCTTTTAAAATGTACTTTCTGGTAGGGATGTCCCTGGTGACAGCACTGATATACTGCACATTTGTGGTGGGTATCCCCATGTAGCTTTGTGGGAGACCTCTGTTTGGCTCTTTGTAGATGCTGGAGATGCCTGTTGTTTACTAATGCTAGTGATCTCAATGTGGGAAAGAGCAATCCCAAGAGAGAACCTGCAAAACATATTTTTTTTTAATTTCAGCATTGCAAAATCTGTACATATAATTAATGTATTTATTTGTTCCAGTTTTTTAACCGTCAGCTTTAATAATCACCTCTTTGTCCAATTTATTTTCATATTGGAGTGATCCATTAAGATTCAATGGCGGCCTGTAGGCCAGAAAAGCCTTGCGAAAGTCACACATTGTAATATGTTTTAAACATCAGTGACCTCACAGGGTCACTCTAAATCCCCAGCTAATCAGTTCTTATTGGTGATAGCCCCTCCATGTGAAAAAAAGGTGGACAAATTATGGCTTTTGGGTGGTGTTCAAGGACCACAGATTCTCTGGATCCCTAGCATCACTGCAAAACAACCTAGAGTATCTATGAACATACATGCCTGGTTTATTTTGGAGAAGTGGGACATGTTTTCAAGGAAGCAAGGGTTAAAAGAAAAGTTGAATTGTGTTTTAAAGTGTGATTCTCAATATGAATCCTCAATTACCCAAATGTGCAGGCTTTTAGGCCTTTGTGCTATCTTCACTGGAGAGCACAAACGGTTGATTGAAAGCATGATTAAATTGTGATTTGGGACTAGTCGCTACTTTTTAATTGAAGTCATCTGGTATAGCGTGATGGGTGGGTGAGGAATGCATTTATGAGGTCTGTTATTTCTGACTGCTTAAACATGTTTAAATGGGGGCTAAACCCTTCTAAATACATGTTAATCAGATAGAAGCCCACTACTGATTTAAAAAGCCTTTAGAATGATCTACCCGGGGAGTACTGTTCAAAAGCAATTTATTCTAGTGGTCTTCTGCCAGATTTAAAATTGATTTTTAAAAACAATTTAGGCCCACAATTAATGGGCAACATAGATTACTAAACGCTGATCAAGATTTATCATATTTCGCTGTAATTAACAGTGCAGTGGAAGGTTCACTTGTGATTTTTTGGAGGTGTGACATATAAGTAACTAGAAACGCAGTTTTTAGGGTTTATTCAATAAAGTGTGAACTGCAGGGAATGGAGATGGGAACTTTACTCCAATGCATCTGAATGGTAGAATTTTTCCAACTAGGCTACTTTGGCCTTAAGTTCAGTAGACCCTCATAGGTTTTAGAGACCACAGATTAGTAGAAGGCCATATTAATACTGTCGGTTAAAGTGCAACTGAAGTGATGTTCCTGGGACACTGAATACAACAAACAATCACATCAGTTTTCATTGACTGTCAGCGAGCCTGTCAACCATTCATTAGGTGACAGGTTAAGGGACGTTGTGACGTTTTAAATTAGAGGGGCAACGATTTAAAAGTAATATCAGGAAGTATTACTTTACTGAGAGGGTAGTGGATGTATGGAATAGCCTGCCAGCAGAAGTGGTAGAGGTAAACACAGTCAAGGATTTTAAGCATGCGTGGGATAGACACAAGGCTAACCTAGCTATAAGACCGGGAACGGGGGACTAATAAAAGTACTCAAAAAAAATTGGGCAGACTAGATGGACCGATGGTTCTTATCTGCCGACACATTCTATGTTTCTATGTAACATTTGTTTTGCATTTTCGTTTTGCATATGATTTGGAAATATTAGTTCAGATGCGCTGTCTGTGTCCCTAGGACATGGAGCAAATATATGCAAAAGATGACCAGCCACAAAATAGGCCACAGTGTTATGTCATTTATATCTGTAATGAACTCTCCCACGCTGTACAACCGGACACTATCTATTTATTGATGCGTCTGTGTGGCAGAAGGGACAGACTGCAAAAGACAAAAGCTCTTGGCAAACTATATGCAGGATTTGTGCAAGCCTGCAAAGCACTCTGCTGTGTGAAGCATTTTTCTAATACCACAGTCTGTGTTGTCAGGTATTTCTTTTATCTCCTGCCTTTTACTGGCAGTGCAAAATGTATATAGTGTAAAGACGCATACCTTTTAATAATTTAAACTCTTAGTTAGACCCATTTTGCTAAGGTGTTTAAAATGAATGTCATATATATTAAGCAGTTGGTTACTCACTTTTACACTATTTAAGTGTATTGCACCCGTCCAGTGCTCCATGGGTTTAAATGTAATCTATTGACAGGATAAAGTGGCTGCAGTTTGGAGCAAGGCCGGAAAGGTCATTGATGCCTCTGCACAGGGTTTATTCCGGCTGATGGTAGGCAGGTTTTGTACTTGTGAAAGGACAGTCGCGGGGAAATGGTTGTCACGGTAACCTGGCACAGCTGGGTTACTTCCACCGGAAACCTATAATTGCCAAGCCAAATATACAATCAGTAAGGCATCATTAATGAGATATCACTGTGTGCTCCCAAAGAACGGGTCTCTGTTTCAACCTGAATATATAACTAGCACATGGCGAGACGGGCATGCCTTTTATTAAACGCAAGCGCATATTCTTATGATGAAATGGAAATTGTTTCATAGATTTCTTTATTTTCCACTGGAATTTCTAATTCTCCTATATTGTAAGCTTGCGATCATGGCTCTCTATCTCGCGTACCAGTCTGTCTCTGTTTCTCTAACAAAGTTTGTAGATCCCCCTCTATGCTCTTTACCTAGCGCTACATATTTTGTTGGCATTCTAGAAATAAATGTTGATGTAATTTTGAGCTATCAGGGCTCTATGCATGATCCTTGTATGATAATATTGGAATAAAAATAATAATACATACATTGTGCTAGATACATTGCTAGCAAATTTGTGGATTTTTTTGATGCTCTACTGCTGTGCTTCAGAATACAGGAAAAACAACAAAGATCGATGAAAGAACAGGAGTGCACCCAAATGGTTTTATTATCATACCACAATGCTTAGCATGCTGCCCACAATTTGCTATTGTGCAAAATCAACATGGTAATTTGGCTGCTGCATCAACTTCTTGTAATCTTGCTGGAAGACAAATTTAGCTAAAGAGCAGCTAAACTTTACATTTCATGCTAGTTTATAAAATAGTGTTGCTTTTCAGTTTTTGTTGTTCACAAGTAAATGTCTCCCCCCCCCCCCCCCCCCCCCAATGTATTGGTTATAAATGTATGTTTTTAAAATTATTGCCGATTGTGCATTTCAGGAAAATGAATGTGAAATCAAGACCGATGGCGAGACTGCTTCAGACAGTGAAAGTAGAACAGATACTGGTGGGACACAGCAAGGTACCCCTACTGATGACACGCCGGAGGTCCTCAATCGGGCCCTGTCCAACATGTCATCCAGGTAACACATTCATGCTTACCATCATAGTGGCTATATTGGAAAGGTCGGGAAGAGAGAGACTGGAAAGAAAGTGTATGTTGGGGGGATGAGAGACACACAAAAGGAAGTGGGGGGAGAGAGACACACAAAAGGAAGTGGGGGGAGAGAGACACACGAAAGGAAGTGGGAGGAGAGAGACACACGAAAGGAAGTGGGGGAGAGACATGGAAAGGGGTGTGCGGTTGGTGAAATATCTGTGTCTGTGGGAAATGCTGTGGGTGCAATCTGGTGGTGTGGAAAGGGGCAAAAAGAGTGAAAGGGTGCAGAGAATGATGGGAAGGGGAGCAGAGGCGTTGGAGTGGCGCAGGAAGAAATGTATGTGTCGGTATAAAATGACCGGAAAAGGGGTCAGCAAGGGGCAGCAAAATATACCTTTGCTTAGGCCAACAAAGAAGTCTTGCCTTGGGTGACCTTACCAAACCCCACCTATCTGTTGCCTACACAAGATGACATCATTACCAAGCCTAGTGCAGACAGACTATAGATGCACAACTAGTACTATGGATCTTCCCACCCTGCTCTCACCCAGCATAGAGAAACACATGCTTCACTATATACTAAATGGCAAATTATAGAGCAGATGGTGCTTTTGGGGGAACAGATGTACTGCTCTTATCAATAAGGGTCAAAAGGTTAACTCAGTAATTTCCATACAATGCAGTGCATAACTTCATGCATGCAAATATAGACACACGAGACCCATCTGTATAGATATAAGACATGTGCCTTGACTGCCTTTCACCGTGACTGCACTGTAAGCAGATTAGTAAAATCAGTAGGGCAGTAAGCCACAGCTGGCATGGTCCCTAATGAATTAGTGCTAGGGGAGAACAATATCTTTGTAATCATTGATGTGCAACCTTAATTCCTTAGCTGCTTTTCTTACCCCCAAGGTTACGTCTACTCATAATCAGAACGCTTTGTTTTTTAGCGTTTTCAATGAACCCCCTGTGCTGTCTGTGTAAGGCTCTAATGAAAGGAACCACAGATTTTGGAGTTGATTTTCTCTCTTTAACAAACGCACAGGCGTTTATCTCTGGGCTTCCGTGGGACGCAAGAGGTTAACTCATTCCCTGTTAAATACAATTCTCAATGTCTAATGCAGTGCAAAACTATTTTTTTTAGCAGCTTCTGCTGACTGCACCAGTGAGTCTGCATTATTGGAGAAAACAAACAGGGCACACGTGTTCTGCTGAGTGGATTGTAGGGGGTGTTTTATGGTTTATTAATCAGGCATCTCGCAACCATCTACACCTATAATTATTTTATGTTTATTATTTTTTTATAAGCAGCTATAGTTTCCAAACACCTATTATCATAATGTTAAAAAGCCACAGACATAGTGTTAAGTTTGACGGCAAACTTTGATTTAATTTTAGTCATAGTCTAGTGCAGGGGTCCTCAAACTTTTTAAACAGGGGGCCAGTTCACTGTCCCTCAGACCGTTGGAGGGCCGGACTATAGTAAAAACAAAAACTATGAACAAATTCCTATGCACACTGTATATATCTTATTTTGAAGTGAAGAAACAAACGGGAACAAATACAATATTTAAAATGAAGTAAAGTTAAATCAACAAACTTACCAGTATTTCAATGGGAATAGTGTGCCAGTCAGAGCCCAGTAATATTATGCCAGTCAGAGCCCAGTAATATTATGCCAGTCAGATGCCCAGTAAAATTATGCCAGTCACAGCCCAGTAATATTGTGCCAGTCAGATGCCCAGGAATATTATGCCAGTCAGAGCCCAGGAATATTATGCCATTCAGATGCCCAGGAATATTATGCCACTCAGATGCCCAGGAATATTATGCCAGTCAGATGCCCAGGAATATTATGCCAGTCAGTGCCCAGGAATAGTGTGCCTGTCAGATGCCCAGGAATATTATGCCATTCAGATACCCAGGAATAGTGTGCCAGTCAGATGCCCAGGAATATTATGCCATTCAGATGCCCAGGAATAGAGTGCCAGTAAGAGCCCAGGAATATTATGCCAGTCAGGTGCCCAGGAATATTATGCCAGTCAGAGCCCAAGAAAATTATGCCAGTCAGATGCCCAGGAAAAGTGTGCCAGTCAGATGCCCAGGAATAGTGTGCCAGTCAGATGCCCAGGAATAGTGTGCCATTCAGATGCCCAGGAATAGTGTGCCATTCAGATGCCCAGGAATAGTGTGCCAGTCAGATGCCCAGGAATATTATGCCAGTCAGATGCCCAGGAATAGTGTGCCTTTCAGATGCCCAGGAATATTATGCCGTTCAGATGCCCAGGAATAGTGTGCCAGTCAGATGCCCAGGAATATTATGCCATTCAGATGCCCAGGAATAGAGTGCCAGTAAGAGCCCAGGAATATTATGCCAGTCAGATGCCCAGGAATATTATGCCAGTCAGAGCCCAAGAAAATTATGCCAGTCAGATGCCCAGGAATAGTGTGCCATTCAGATGCCCAGGAATAGTGTGCCATTCAGATGCCCAGGAATAGTGTGCCAGTCAGATGCCCAGGAATATTATGCCATTCAGATGCCCAGGAATAGTGTGCCAGTCAGAGCCCAGGAATAGTGTGCCAGTCAGATGCCCAGGAATAGTGTGCCAGTCAGATTCCCAGGAATAGTGTGCCAGTCAGATGCCCAGGAATAGTGTGCCTGTCAGATGCCCAGGAATATTATGCCATTCAGATGCCCAGGAATATTATGCCAGTCAGATGCCCAGGAATATTATGCCAGTCAGATGCCCAGGAATAGTGTGCCAGTCAGATGCCCAGGAATATTATGCCAGTCAGATGCCCAGGAATAGTGTGCCAGTCAGATGCCCAGGAATAGTGTGCCTGACAGATTCCCAGTAATATTATGCCAGTCAGATGCCCAGGAATAGTGTGCCAGTCAGAGCCCAGGAATATTATGCCATTCAGATGCCCAGGAATAGAGTGCCAGTAAGAGCCCAGGAATATTATGCCAGTCAGATGCCCAGGAATAGTGTGCCAGTCAGATGCCCAGGAATAGTGCGCCTGTCAGATGCCCAGGAATATTATGCCAGTCAGATGCCCAGGAATAGTGTGCCAGTCAGATGCCCAGGAATATTATGCCAGTCAGATGCCCAGGAATATTATGCCAGTCAGAGCCCAAGAAAATTATGCCAGTCAGATGCCTGTAATATTCCTGGGCATCTGGGCACACTATTCCTGGGCATCTGACTGGCACACTATTCCTGGGCATCTGACTGGCACACTATTCCTGGGCTCTGACTGGCACACTATTCCTGGGCTCTGACTGGCACACTATTCCTGGGCATCTGAATGGCATAATATTCCTGGGCATCTGACTGGCACACTATTCCTGGGCATCTGAATGGCACACTATTCCTGGGCATCTGAATGGCACACTATTCCTGGGCATCTGACTGGCATAATTTTCTTGGGCTCTGACTGGCATAATATTCCTGGGCATCTGACTGGCATAATATTCCTGGGCTCTTACTGGCACTCTATTCCTGGGCATCTGAATGGCATAAAAAAAAAAAAAGGTAAACAGCGGGGAGCGGGGGGTGCCGGCACCATCCCCCACGGGCCGGATAAATGTGCTCGGCGGGCCGTAGTTTGAGGACCCCTGGTCTAGTGACTAAAATTCTATTTCATTTTAGTCTAGTTTTAGTCTATTAAATCTCCAGCAGTGAGGAAGGGAACAGGTCTGAGAAGGACTGTTACACAGTATTAAGTTAACTTGCTTGGGAGATGGGAGGGAAACACTGACCTGACCATACCAGGCGAATCAAATGGAGGAGTATCCTCTTCCAATGGGGTTTGCAGGGCACTGTTCCAGGCTGCAGAGAGACACAGGGAGCCTGTGTCTCAGCCAATCCAGATTCAGATAGAGTCAGGGGACGGGGCTCTGATAGAACCATGGGAACCAGAAGTCCAAATAGGTCAATGCAATAGTCCCTCCCTAACATTTAATCACATTTTATGAAAAGTTGACAGAAATTGCAGTGTATTTTTTTTTTTATAGTTTTAGTCCTATTAACTTAGTTTTTATTTAGTTATTGTTTCGTTTTGGTCACTGAAAACATGCAGTTGGCAAAAATGTTTCGTCGACAAACTATCACTGCCATAGACATAGAAGTGCAAGTGAAATATCTAATGGCCCTAGCATTAAGATAAACTGACAGGTACTTTCTAAGGTACATGCCAGTATGTCCTTTGACTGGCAGCTGCTTCCCTGGGAAGCTACCACTTTAACTGTGGTCATCTCGTTTGCTGTGTGTGAAATTACCAAACCTTGTGTTTTCATTACACAAAAAATAGTTCCTTATTTATTCATCCACATGTCTGCCATTCGGAAGGAGTCGCAGTTACAATGTAAACATGAGCTTTTCCTGTGAGAGCTCCAGCTCCTCATAATTTCTCTTAGTACATATCTCCTTCTTAAGTCATTTATTTAAAGCGACAGTAAAGTTCAAGGCAGACTTAATATTTATGGAAGGGGAATAAATATCTGGTATGTTTATCGGAATGCATAAAAAAATGTAATAGGGGGCTATTCACTAAAAGGGACCTGCAAGTAATAAGGCATTACCAGCTGAGGTGGAAAGATAGGAAAACTGTACAATATTTCCACGCTGCTATTAATATCTTATTGTTGTCACTTTCAGTGGATAGACCCAATTGCTTATTCATTATTTAAGATTTTTCTTCTCCCCCCCCCCCCCCCTTCCTTCTAATGTTTTAGTTGTGAAAACTGTCTGAAATATAACACTAAAGTGTTCTTTCAGATTTCTGTGGAAAAATACAAATCTTCATTTTAATTTGAGCCCAAATGTCTGTTTCATGGTTTCAGATTACATTTCTTCTCCTGAGAGGGGAACTAAACCACTCATTCCTTGTACCTGAGAGTGTATACTAATGCTAATAATATACTAATAATATGTGAAGATAATGTGTTGCTGACTGAAGGACATATCCGCCATGTTCCAAAAGGATGGTTTGATCCTCTACACATTGACTCTGCTCACACGGATAGTAACACTGCATTCACTAACCAGCTCTATTATTTTATGGAGCATCGTTAAACATTGGAAGACTTGCTAAAGTTTGGTTTCCTATTCCTAGGACGCTAGGGGCCAGAGGTAAATAGAGGCAGGGATAGACAATGTTGCATGACCCCGGGAGATTGGGGTCCAGCTTTCCTGGTAGTCATACTGGGTGTCTGGAGTTCAGTTCTTCCCCTCATTATACTAGGTATGTCTTATAGAGACTGACCCGATTTTGACAGGACGTAACTCAAAAAACAGGACTGTCCTGGAAAATTCGAGACTGTAGGCACCCATGCATTGGCTTAAAACTCAATATCCAGCTGATGTAGCATTTTACTCATCTGACCGTACCCTACAAGCACTTTGTTTGTGAACATGCGCTCACTTTTTAATGCCAATAAAGAGATAGCTTGTAGACATGTCTAAGCAAATTAAACACATTATAATGGAATCTTTGGTTTTAACTTGGTATAAATACACAGCTAATCAGAGCACTATTGGAATAAGTGTGCCAGTTTTTGTTTTATTTTTTAAGTGACACCAGATAATAACTCAATCATTTAGCATTTCCAGGTTAATAGTGTTTAGCAAGATGAATATATGAGCAGGAAAGTCTATGTTCATTAAGGCTATCTGTAGCCTCTCTCAGTAACACAAGCCTCTAATAGAATACAGACATTTCTAACAGTTGCTTCATTTCTGATTATACCTTTTTTGAATCATGTATGATTCTTTCTTGCTGTATGTTTAAAATGTCCTTTCTTCCCGGTAAATGCACCTTGTAAATAAAATGTAGTTATTACTTGTGAGAGGAAGCTCAGTGCACCATCTGTAGAATCTGTTCAACCTTCAGGGTTGCAGGTTTATTCCAGGCAGGTTGATTCCATCCTTTAAATTAGTTAATGATAACATACTTAGAATGTACTTGAAAACCAGAGCCGGCCCAAACGCTGGTTAGACACTTTGTCATTATTATAATGAGTCTCTGTTTATCAGCAGTACTTGTCTGTACAGAATGTCTCATCAGGTTTCCCTCTTTCTCTCCCCAGATGGAAGAACTGGTGGGTGAGAGGCATTCTCACTCTGGCCATGATATCTTTCTTCTTTATTATCATCTACTTGGGGCCAATCGTGCTCATGATGATTGTGAGTTTGGTGAATAATTGGAGGGTGGGGGAGGCTTTTGTCACCCAGAATGTGTTTTACAGTGTATCTTCTTCTCCTGCAGGTGATGTGTGTGCAAATCAAGTGTTTCCAGGAGATTATCATGATTGGTTATAATGTCTACCATTCCTACGACCTGCCCTGGTTTCGCACGCTTAGCTGGTAGGTACTCGGCATGGTCATGCATGAGCAATGGAGAATGTGTTCAGTTGTCCATACCACCCAGGTCGGGTGAAGGACTCTTCTTCTTGGATACCTACAGTTTGTAGAGTCCTCAAAATATGTTCATTAAAGCTTGTGAAAAAGAAAACTTCCCCCTTATTGGTTTTAAACAATGCTACGCAAGCTGAATTCTCTTATTAATTCTCTTATACATTGCATTCCATTAGCATATATTTACACCCTGTTCCAAATTATTATGCAAATTCTATTTAAGTGTCACAAAGATTAAATATTTTGTTTTTCAGTTTAACTCATGGATGGCATTGTATCTCAGGGCTCTTTTGATCACTGAAAACAATCTCAGACACCTGTGATAATTAGATTGCCAGGTGAGCCCAATTTAAGGAAAAACCACTAAAGGAGGGTGTTCCACATTATTAAGCAGAGCACCATTTTCATGCAATATGGGGAAGAAAAAGGATCTCTCTGCTGCCGAAAAGAGGGAAATAGTTCAATGCCTTGGACGAGGTATGAAAACATTAGATATTTCACGAAAACTTAAGCGAGATCATCGCACTATTAAGATATTTGTGGCTGATTCAGAGCACAGACGGGTTCGTGCAGATAAAGGCACATTGAGGAAATTTCTGCCAGATCCATGCATCGGATCAAGAGAGCAGCTGCTAAAATACCATTACATAGCAGTAAACAGAAGCTGCTGGTGCCTCTGGAGTCCCACGGACATCACAGTGTAGAGTCCTCCAGAGTCTTGCAACTGTGCATAAACCTTCTTTTCAGCCACCACTAACCAATGCTCACAAGCAGAAACGGCTGCACTGGGCAGAAAAATACATGAAGACTAATTTTCAAACAGTCCTGTTCACTGATGAGTGCCGTGCAACCCTGGATGGTCCAGATGGATGGAGTAGTGGATGGTTGGTGGACGGCCACTCTGTTCCAACAAGGCTGCGACGTCAGCAAGGCAGTAGTGGAGTCATGTTTTGGGCCGGAATCATTGGAAGAGAGCTGGTCGTCCCTTTTAGGGTCCCCGAAGGTGTAAAGATGACCTCAACAAAGTATGTGGAGTTTCATACTGACCACTTTCTTCCCTGGTACAGAAGGAAGAACTATGCTTTCAGTAATAAAATCATCTTCATGCATGACAATGCACCATCTCATGCTGCAAAGAATACCTCTGCATCAATGGCTGCTATGGGGATAAAAGGAGAGAAAGTCATGGTGTGGCCTCCATCCTCCCCTGACCTCCATCCTATTGAGAACCTTTGGAGCATCCTCAAGCAAAAGATCTATGTGGGTGGGAGGCAGTTTACATCCAAACAGCAGCTCTGGGAGGCTATTCTGACATCTTGCAAACAAATGCAAGCAGAAACTGTCCAAAAACTCACAAGTTCAATTGATGCAAGACTTGTGAAGCTGCTATCAAATAAGGGGTCCTATGTTAAAATGTAACGTGACCTGTTAAAATGTTTAAAAAGTTAAAATGTTGTTATAAGTTTGATTGAAATAGCTTTTGATTTCAGTAAATATGCTGCAAACACAACAAATGACAGTTTTCGGTTCTTTACAACCTATAAAGTGTTTTGAAACTTACTGTGCGTAATAATTTGGAAAAGTGCATTGTAAGTTTTTTATGTTTAAAAAAAATACTGTTATCATTAGGAAGTTTGTTCAATAAAATTTGAATTGTACTCTTAATAGTTGATAACATGAGAATTATGCTGACTGTTATTTACATCAATTATTTAGGTAAATGAGAAAAATATCATTTGCATAATAATTTGGAACAGGGTGTATATAGCGCTAATAATTTATGTAACGCTGAGTACAGAGCAAAGAAGGGAACTACATACTACCTTTAGGGTTGCCACCTGGCCGGTATTTTACCGGCAGGCCGGTAAAAAATTGGCTTCAGGCCAATGTTAAGTCTATGGAGACAGTACCAAGGCCGGTATTTTGCTGAAGAAAAGTTGACAACCCTAACTACCTTAGACGAACAGAGACAGACTGACACATTTTTTTTAACCAGCACATGGCAATTACTGATAGCAGAAAAAAACTGTTCAACTGCAACAATTTTGATCGCTGTTTTGTTTTCGAGCGGTTTCTGATCTGACATTTGGGTTCTATATTGCATTATATTTTAGCTTATTATATTAATTATGTTTGTGTTCTACCAGGTACTTCCTGCTCTGTGTGAACTACTTCTTCTACGGAGAAACAGTCACAGATTACTTCTTTACACTAGTCCAACGAGAGGAGCCATTAAGAATTCTCAGCAAATACCACCGCTTCATTTCATTTGCCCTCTATCTATTGGGTATGTACTTTATTTAAATTTAAATGTAATCCCCATTCAAATTTCTCATTAATACCCTTAAAGTCCTTGGATCTGTGAATGTGTTATTTTTTCGTTATTTGTATTCATTATTAGTACAGCATCCAGCAGACAATCTATCCATGTTTTATGTGAGTAAAGCTCCAGTAAGATGCACTTGTCTTGTTATGTAATGGAATATTACAATTTAATAGGTTTGGTTCATTATTCAGTGTTCATGCTTTAATGCGAGTTCAACTGAAAAAAACAACAAAACAGATATGGGGGAGGGGGGCCCGTGCCAGCTATTTATTTATCCATACTCCATAACTTACTCCTCCTAGTTAAGTGCAATAGTGGCCCCTTAGCATACACTTGAGTTCATGCCTCCCAACTGTCCCACTTTGTGCAGGACAGTCAGGATTTTTTGGAGGCTGTCCCGCTGACCTCTACCTAGCTCGGCAGGATATTGGGAGCGCGATTCTATTCTCCGGTGTCTGAAACACTGGAGAATGTATACTGCGCAGGCGCAGACTTGTGTGCATTCACAGTGGCGCTGTCAGATTGAGTGAAGAGGAGCTGACGCATGGAAGTATGTAAGTTATTCAATTTAATAATGTCTGTCCTAGGCACAATAGCCTAGGTCAGGGATGGCACAATAGCCTAGGTCAGGGATGGCACAATAGCCTAGGTCAGGGATGGCACAATAGCCTAGGTCAGGGATGGCACAATAGCCTAGGTCAGGGATGGCACAACAGCCTAGGTCAGGGATGGCACAATAGCCTAGGTCAGGGATGGCACAATAGCCTAGGTCAGGGATGGCACAATAGCCTAGGTCAGGGATGGCACAATAGCCTAGGTCAGGGACGGCAAACTTATGACATGGTTGGTACCTGTGGCACTAGGGATCCTCTGAAGTGACATCAGAGTGCACTGTCACTATCATCACACACGGAGGTAAGTGGAGCACACGTGGGGACAGTGAGATGGGGCATCCAAAGGTAAGGAAACAATAATACGGAGAAGGGAAAACTGAAATGAGCAGCGTCTGCATCTGAAATGAGAGAGGGGAGCATAATCTCAGGGAAAATGGCACTTTAAGATCTTTAAACTGATATCTTGCAGAACGATTGGCACTCAGACTTTAAAATCATTTGCCATCACTGGCCTAGGTCCTAACAGCCATGAGATCTGGTGGATTTGCACAGAAATAGGTCTCGTTCTTGCTAAATGATGTCATCGCAGGCATCAGCTTGTGTTACATTTCTGCAACCTGTTTGGATTTCATTAAGTTACTAAACCCACTTCAATGACACTAAATAATAAGGCCCATTTCCCCATATTTAGTGGAACGCTTCCTTCTTAGTAAAGGTTCTCCAATATTTCAAAATATGTTCCCGGAGGCACAGATTCTAGAGGAACTACTATTTTTTCTTTTTGTACTGCTGCACTTTTATTTCGCTCCAGAGAAGATCAAATCTTCAAATAGCACCTTTTCAACACCATGCTACATTAAGAATTCCCTGAAACTGATCTGTTACATAAAAAAAAAAATTAATCAATAGATGGGCTACATGTTGGGTTAAAGGGACATTATCATGAACTGAAAATATGTGAGCTGAAGGGGTTAACTGCAGTGAAACCAACTATTTGTCATTCACTTCCTGAGGCTGCTGTGTGACAGGAAGTTTAGCTGGAGTACAGGTAAACCCTGAATACATTTCAGTGCAACCATGAAAAAGAATAATCCGCCAAAGCCATAGTGACGGTTTATACAAGTTTTTATGAAAAATTAAATAATAAACAAAATTTTATAAATGTGAGGGAAGAAACTGCAAACATCATGTTTATTTGGAAACATGTCTGGAAGTAATAGGTTTAAAGGGGTCAACCAAAGACCCCTGCAGTGATGTAAAGCAATTAGTGCATCATGACACCTGATCTTTTGACTTGTCAGTCATTGCTACAGACATGTGCGCACAGTATTGCACTATTAGTCTTTCATTTGGGTCTAGTTTTTCTACTTGCTGATTATGTTTTTGCTTAGTTTTGATATAAATGTAGCACCGCCTGCTTCAGTACATGATATTGGGGATTTGTGGGTTGCTCAATAAGGCACAATGCCTAAAACAAACCTAGTACCCAACTCCTGTGCCAATACAGCCTATATGGTATATTTTGCTCTAGTGTAGTGTGGCCTAACGTTTTAACCTTGAGGGCCACATACTATTTTAAAGCTGAGGTTGGTGACCAGACGTAATAATTCTTACATATTATTATTATTATTACACCATAGAACCCCTGGACTTTTCAGTCAGAATAGGACCACACAGAAGATCTGTCTTATGGGCCCCCAGTTGAGCATCACTGTTCTAGGGTGTAGAGTGTGCACAATGCTGCAAGTATTTTATTTGCCACATTTGTATACCTAGAGTAGATGGTTAAAAAGTCAGTAGTTCCAGGCCTTTTTACAATTGACAAAATTCTCTCATTTTCTAGATACATTTGTGGCACAAAATAAGCTGGAGCAGAATGTCACCTCATCTTAATCGGTTCACTTATAGGGATGTATTCTATAAAACAGAACTGACAAGTGAACTGCAGGAACCAGGCATTAACAGCTCAGTTGAAAAATATTGTCCAGCATGCCTATCATTTCAACTCTACAATGAATGTCTGATGTTTGCATGTCACTTATCAGCTCAGTGTTGGGGAATAGTTTAATTTGTGTAACTTTATTCTTTGTTCTGTTTAAAGTATTCCTTAAATGGAGACAAACTGTTCATTACTACCAATAATCACTCCAACAGGAAGTTCACTAATAACAGAGAGAGCCGGTCCTGTTACCGTCTTTCTCTGCCGTCACAGAGTGACGAGCCTTCAAATGGCAGGTTTCATTGGTGGATAACGTTTGAATGGTGCACATACTGCATCATTAAAAAAACACTTTGCCGTTTTATCTCTTCTTTAAAATGGTCCTTCTCTGTGATGAAGCGAGAACAATGTAGGTTACTTGGCCAAGTTTACTAAGCTTCATTTGCCCCTTCTATGAAAACAACAATCCCCCTGTGCTTTTATGTACTTATTGTAAATATTATGTCCTGATAATAATGACTCCCCCATCAGTCAATATGGTATGTTGGTCTAAAGTCACTCTGAAGCTCTGTTTCCTGCTTTCAGCCGTGTGTAGACAATGGCTAAAAATAGATATTTTTGTTTGTTTTTGTAATCATCACAATTCTAGAGAGACACACTCAATTTCCAAAATAAATCTGCTTGTGTTATTATTTTTATATAAATTACATTGCAAATATTTTGAGAGTATGTCTCCCCCCCAACTAGATCCAAGCTACACTCCATTACTTCCTATGTGTATGTGTTAAGTGACTGTGTATCTGCAGTAACTGTGCAATGTAATCATTTAGTATAGTCATTTCCTTTTTGTTTTGTTTTTCAGGCTTCTGCATGTTTGTTTTAAGCCTGGTAAAGAAACACTATCGACTGCAGTTCTACATGGTATGTATCAATATTTAGTTTACCTTTTGCATACAATTGTAAAAAGTGACTAGATTTTTACCAAACATGCCCCCCCCCCCCCCGAACAAAATACAATACAGCTCTAGTAGTCTGTGTTATGTTAATATTTTCCACTGCTACTGCATTAGAGAATCATTTTTTTGCAGTTTACATTTGTTTCTCAAATCTTACTTTCAATGTATATGTATTACATATAGAAAAAGAGGAAATATACACACTAAAGAAAGAAACATACCAACACAAGAAGGGGGGACACTTACAATAAGAAATCAGTATCCTCATAGTATTGGCTATATCATTGGCTATATCAAACCCCCCAATCATACATAAGAGTCTTGTCATTTATCAAAATAATTTGAAAACAAAAAAAGAATTAAAACAACTGTGTTCAGTGTTTAGCTACGTTTATTATTCATGTGTTTGTTTATTTTATTTTGTTACAATTTAAATAGATAATTCTAATGTGTGTAATTTATTTTTCCCGTCACCATTTTTGGACGTTAATTTAATGTATGGCTTTATATGTTTGCTTATTATATTCCTAGATCTCATTATAATTTGTTTTTCTAGTTTGGCTGGACACATGTCACTCTTCTGATTGTCGTTACCCAGTCTCACCTTGTCATACACAACCTGTTTGAGGGAATGATATGGTGAGTTTGCTATACTGTTTACCTGTTATATTAAACCATTGTTTCATCGCTATTTCACTTTAAAATGAACAAAGTGCCACATTGAAAGACAACTGTCAAGCCTTAAATACCAATTGTACCAAATTGGATTTGGGTCAGGCACGTTCGCCAGACTTCACATATGTACAAAATGCGGCGGCTTCTTGTCCCTCAATTCTGGCCCAAATTGACATTTAGACTGTTCGAAAACCAAAGGATCGGTTTCAGCTGTAATGGACGAATTCTGAATATATTCGTCCCATCAGGGCAGTGGGGAGCTTGTAATTCAGTTTCCAATATGTGTCCAATGTGCACAGAATTTTTCAGGCACCGAAGTTGGTGCATTGTTTTAAATAAATGAGGAAATCCTAATACATAACCTATGTCATTCCCAGGAAAGCAATACAATGCAGATGATCACTTATTTTACCTTTTGGCAGTTTGCTGCCATCTTCTATCTTGCTTGGGTCACTTCTACTCTCTGACCCGAGCTCCCTGCAGTCCTGTCTTGAAAATCTATGTGGCCCCTTCACATGGACCCACCTCTACCATATGGCCTCACCGCCTCCTGTGCCGAGAGAGAGCATGGCCACACAGACTTGGGAGGCAGGACTTCATGAGAGTAGGAGTTCCAGCCCAAGCATGAGAGAAGATGGAAGCACTGTCAGAATGTAAAATAAGTAACATATTTGTAATGTATTGCTTTCCTGGGAATGGCACAGCTTATGTACTAGGAATCCTCATTGACAATCGTGCTATAAAATCTCAAATACTGCAGATAGAAAAACTTTGAGAAAATTACACTCTATACATCACCAGAACATTGTCACTCCAGATTTACTACTAACTTTGGTGCATCTGGTGGTCTTTTAACTTGTCCGTTCTGCACGGTTATTTTGGGATACAAATGTATGACTCTGGAGTCTTGTTATATATGATGGAACATAACTTTGTTTTGACTAATCGAACATTACTTCCTCTTCTTATCAAGGTTCATTGTGCCCATATCTTGCGTGATCTGTAATGACATCATGGCGTACATGTTTGGGTTTTTCTTTGGCCGCACTCCTCTTATCAAGGTCAGTGAAACGTGACCTGCACTTTGTGTTGCTTGAAGGATTTTTTTTTTCAGAAGATGTAGGTTAAGAACCAGGGGCTAACTGTTTAATGCTAAGTATGACTGTGATGGGGGGAAAGATCAGTGATGGATAATATACAGTGCCAATGTAAGCTATCTCTGCCCACAGACTCATGTTCTTTTCCTTTCTTGTTTTAGTTATCACCAAAGAAGACTTGGGAAGGTTTTATTGGTGGTTTCTTTTCCACTGTTGTCTTTGGATTGCTGGTAAGCTTGAATTCTCATATATGTGACTGAACTGATACCCTTTATAAAATCAGCTGGTATTTTACTCTCGGTCAGATTTGTGTTTCAAATGTCTTTTTTTGTTTCTGCTTTGAGAGCTACGTCTATCTAGCTTTAAATACTCGAAAGAGAATATGACCTATAATCCATGTATGTTTTCCTGTACATCAGCTGTACATCCTGACTTCATGTACCCATCTTTAAGAGCTTATTCCATACAGGGCCAGAAGTACTTAATTAACATAAGCTTGCAAGCTGGGCTCACTACCTGAGGTATCAGTCTGTCCCTGTCTGTCTAACGTAGTTCCCTCCTGTGCTCTGTACCAAGTGCTATGTAAATTGTTAGCGCTATATGAATCACTGGTAAGGTCATGTAATTCGATAATGCACAAAAAAGGATATATTTATTGCAGAAATAATTCTAGAACACCTGACTAGTGATTAGTGGAGATTTCCTCTGTGGCCATATGGAAATATCAGTGATATATAGGCAGCTGTTGACCCCTCTTGCCCTGTCAACCCATTTCTTGTTTCACAGATCTACCACAGTGCATGGTTAGTTGTGCTTAGATCAATCTATTGCTTCTGTATTTTGTTTTGTTCCATTGGTTAGTTTCTTTTTATTCATCGCCTGTCAACCTCTTATCTGTTCACTGTTCCTTTAACCTTCACCTAATGAACTCCGCACCAGTCTCTCTCTACCCTGCTCATTTCTCACACACACTCCCAGTTGCCTGCTGCTCTATTTCTTATCGCCTTGTTTTTGGTCTTGTCCTCTCTCTCTCTAGTTGTCCTATGTCATGGCGGGTTACAGTTACTTTGTATGCCCCGTGGAGTTTAATAATGACACCAATCGTTTCACGGTGGACTGTGAACCCCCAGAGTTATTCCAGCTACAAGAATATCACATTCCTGTCGTACTGCAGTCTGTCATCAGCTGGGTAAGAATGAACTTTGGACACTGATATTGATATTCATTGATAGTTTGGGTTTATTTCATCTGTTTTTGTACTTTTTGGTAGCGGTTACATTGAACTATGCGCCAATGATGATTAAAGTGGAAGTTCTACCAAATAGTAGCAACATCAAGGATGCATTTAGTACCATCCATAAATTATACAAAAGGTGATAAGAACTAATTTATAAGGTGATAAGAACTAATTTATAAGGTTCTAAGAACCAATTTACAAGTAATAGAACCCTCATCTATGTTGAATTATCCTCTAACACCCCTGTAGGGGGAAAGGGATTTAGTTAACAATAAATGCGCATTGCATGTTTGTTTTTAATGTGTCATGTTGTTTGTACTTTTTTGTTGTTTTTTTTGCACTAATTCACCGTGGGGTGTAGACGAATAACACCCAACGATATTTTACAAGCAGCTTTTATTAAAAGTTAAATTTTAAACCACACCCAGTTTCCAACACATGTAATCAAATTAATTAGCTTTTCATTACCTTCACCAGGGCATCTGGGTAAAGAAAAGTGAGCTTGAAGTGGCCCCCTTTTTCTCTCTCTCCACAACTTGCTTTGAAGTTCTACCAAAAGACACAAATCTCATCTTAATATTCCAATTGTGTTATTCAGTTTAATAATAATATTATGGCTTCCGATGTAGCGAGACAATGACTGCACTTTTTGATGACATCAGTGTCACTGTACAACTGACCACAGAATTGAACCGCAGATAATTATTTGGCCCGTGTCTCTCTAGGTTTATGTGTCTCTTCCACTCTTTCTTTTGGGAGTTGGAGTATGGTATGATGCTCTACAATAAGGTTATATGTTTCACATTATCTTTATTTATAAAGTGTTTTCCCACGGAAAAAAAGATTTATCTTGTTTTTCAAGTATGTCCTGGGGAAGTTATAAGATGGAACCATTGCAGGAAGAAGTTTAATTCTTAGTTTCCCATTAAGTGTGGAAACATCTGCATCCCAGTTTTTTTTATTTTTTTTTATTTACTGAACTTAAAAGTAGAACAATAGTAGCACAGTATGGATAAAAATAACCTGTCTCAAATGCAAGCAACAGGAAACCCCAGAAATGCTACAGTGTCACCATGTATCTACAATAAGTATTAACAAAAGATACATGTAATAAAGCCGTGATCATGTATTAGAATGCTTCTATTGTGGATATGTCCTGTTGTGATCCTTCCATAGAAAAAAAATGTGCTAAACCCAGTAATAGGAACTGTTATATATGGAATTTGAATCCAAGGGCTTAACTGGCGCTTATAGCAGTGAAAAGCTGAATATGTACAGCAAGTTCTCAAAAACCAATATAAACAATAAAGCTAATGAACAATGTTTACAGAGTCTACCATAATGCTGTATGCATAAGCCCAAACTGCACAGTGCAGTGTTACAGGCCAGGTATTCTGGCATCACATGCACACAGACTGTATACAGATCTCATATACTGTGCCTACCCACACTGTGGATCTAGCAGTGCTTCGGTGTCATAGTCCAAAATAACTGGTTTTTATACTAAAGATGGGACATCTATACAAGAGATTTTGGACTTTCAGCTTTAATGGAGTCAAAGAGACTTGAATTAGTTTAATCTGAATTTAAAAAAAAATACTTTGTTGGTCATCAGTTTTTTTTACAGCTTGTTTTGAGGGGTGCATAAGCCATAAATGTCTGACTCCCCAATAAAATGGCTGCACATATGCACGTCCCTCTGGGGTATATACTGTGTTTCCCATGTGTGCAAAGAACATCCCATACTTGGAAATTAGAGAATATCTCGCAGGGCTTCACACATCCGAGGGAGCCAGAAATCACTACTGCTGGTTCCTAACTGTTTTAATTGTTTGACATTAGAACTCTATGGAAGTTCCATTTCCCTGGCTAGGAATAATCAGACTGGCTCCTAAAGTCTATAGAGATTTGCAATGCTTTCTGGTAAAATACGTTCTTCTTATTACAGTGCTCATGCACACATTTTTTTTGGTCGCTGACACTAATTCCAAGGTTGTCTTTTATTTTGGAGCTAATGTTAGTTTGGAGTCCTCTCTCAGTATTTACTGGGATCATAGATGCAGCACCTATTACTTGTGGTTTTCCTTCAGTGTCTGGGCCCATAAACTGTTAGTTATGCATCAAAAAGAGACACTGGCAGATTGAGAAGAAGCATATCAGGCTTTACTTGTGTGGATAAACAGCAAACATTTAGAACATATTAGTTACTTAAAACAGCAGCCAGCTTGGTGAAAGGTAAAAAAGCAAGAGAAACATAGAGCAAGAGAAAAAACAAGAACTTCCTTCCTGTGAGTACCAACAACATATTTAAGTACTGTGATCTGCACAGCACCATCTACAGCTCAAGTGCTAATTATATACATCTTATGCAGTATATGCTGTTGTATTTCCCAACACGTTTAACTCCGAATTTCATCACCCATCACTGTAAAATGGGATAATAAGTACTGCTCAGGAGACTTCCATGTTTGCACGGTTTCTCACAGTGTCCCTCTTGTCTTGCAGAAGACGATCTGGATGTACCCTTTTCAAATCCACAGCATCGCCCTTTCCACGTTTGCCTCCCTCATTGGACCGTTTGGAGGATTCTTTGCCAGCGGTTTTAAGAGAGCATTCAAGATCAAAGTAATTACCGCTGCAGGGGAAATGGCCAGAATTCAGACGTTTCAGGGCATGTGCATTTATTGTGAATATGTAACGACGCACAATAACATAACGTTACTGGCCTTCGTGTGCCCACCCAATATATAAATGTATCTGTATAATTCATGCCAATGGCAGCTGGGCTATCAAAAAGGAATACTAAATATATTTAGGTTGCATGTGAAAGCAGTACATAATAATGGCTGCAATATTTATTGAACATTTCACTGCGTTTTTTTGAATATTTATTAAGCCTTTTTTTGTAAAGTCAGCTTGGAATTCCCTGGAGGTCCTCTGTATTTTAATCTGCTAATTTAACACATTATGTGTAAAATGGTTTTATGAAGAACCATAGTCCCACTGAGTGATGCGATATATCTCCATGAATAGAGCTGACCGATTACCCACCTTTTTGTGGAACTAGGTGTCTTTTATTGGCTTAGAGACCCAGGTGTAAGTGCTGGCGTCTAACCACGGATAGCAAATAAAACCTTTTAATATCAAATGCTGATAATCCTTTTACTACATGTTGTGAAATCCTGTTACCGTCACAATAGTGATTCACTGTGGATGTACATTTGTATTATACATGCGTCCTCTAACACATGTACCGTATTTTCCGGCGTATAAGACGACTGGGCGTATAATACAACCCCCCAACTTTTGAGAAGATTTTATTGGGTTAAAGTCATCTTATATGCCGGAAAATAGTATCTATATTTTAACTTTTGAGGTTAAAATATAGAGTTTGCCACCCTCCTCCCCCCTTCCCCAATCCCCAGTACTTACCTACTTTCTGCTCTGTCTCCCGCTGTTAAGCCAATCCGTGGCTGTGAGGGAAGCGTTGTGAACTCCCCTTCAGCGCGCGGTCAATAAAGTTTGTTTAAAAAAAAAAGTTTAAACAGACTTTATTGACCGCGCGGCTGGAGGGGAGCTCACAACACTTCCCTCACAGCCACGGGCCGGCTTAACAGCGGGAGATGAGACAGAGCAGAAAGTAGGTAAGTTAACCCTTAGCACCCGGCGTATAAGACGACCACCCAACTTTTGAAAAGATTTTCCTGGGTTAAAAAGTCGTCTTATACGCCGCAAAATACGGTAGTCCTTTAACCGGGGCCTCATTTACCATTGGGAATCCCGCTGCTGTTTCCTGCAGCATAGTGTGATGCATAGGTCGTTGGTGCTGTTTTTAGGAGGATGTTCTGCTCCTATTGTCAAGTTATTTATTACACCATTAAACCTTTAGTATGGATCCGAATAATCACCAAAATTATTGCTGCACGGACAGAAATATCGAGTATCTTGTGGATAGTTATAATCCTACAGAGCTTCAATCGTTCACTAAGATACAACTAATCCAAACAAAGTCAGCTGCTAGGGAGAATTATGTGCACTAAGGCAAATGGTGAAAAATGTATCCAGAAATATATAAAACCATCAGTGAATATACTCTAGCTTAAAAAGAAAGTTGCCACATAAGGAGGATACAACAAGATGTTTACATCACCCTGCGTATTTCATGCCAAAAAAACTGCACTTACAGGCTAGTCTATATGTTTTCTATTTTCTATTTTGAAATGAAATTTGGATACACTTTTCTCCACTTACCTTTGTGCTCATGATTCTCTGTGGCAGCTGATCTTGTTTAGATTATTTTGTGTGAATCCAACATCTTTCTGCGTTTGCCTCGCCTTCATACCTGTATGCCCTTCTTTTTCTATTATTTCCATATACAAATTAGAGCACAGACTATACAGATTTATTTGCCGTCTCATAGGTCACACATAATGAGATTGCTGGTAACCTGGCTATTTAAATTCTCTTTTGTAAAGAGGTTGTATCTCTGATAGTAAAGTTTTTCACTCTTAGACTATAATGCTTTTGGTGTCTTTGGTGTTCTAGGATTTCGCTGACACGATCCCCGGCCATGGCGGCATCATGGACAGATTTGACTGCCAGTATTTGATGGCCACATTTGTGAACGTATATATTGCAAGCTTCATCAGGTAAGCAATGGGTCTTCCATCTTGTATATCAACTCAACTCAGGAGTCCAAGACATTCTGTTGGATCTTCAGAGTTTCTTCAGAGTTGGCTCCAAATGTATTATTTGTAGGAACTGAACTGGGCAAGAGGGTCTCACTGCACACGCTAATTTACCAAATCAGTGATCTCACATTTAACAGTGCAACGTAGCGTTCCAGTTAACCGCCAATGTAAGATCTCTGAAATATTATAGGTTAGGTCAACCTGAAATTTGGTAAATAAACCATAAGTTCAATTTATTGTTACTTGACCACAGGTGTATTCATCTACTCAATTAAAAAAATAACATGAAGGATTTTAACAGTTCGTTCTGAGACACTGGTACTGATACTGAGTATCTAATGCCCAATATCTTTATAATCTGTTCCTATTGCAGGGGTCCCAATCCGAGCAGACTGATCCAGCAGTTTTTAACACTGCGACCCGACCAACAAGTGCACATTTTCAACACACTGAAGTCACACTTGACAGAAAGGGGGGCACTGGAAAACGGCGAGGGAGCATAGCCTCGCCCCGGACAAAAACATCAAGCGTCACCACCAACTTGCGGATTTCAGGTTGCTGTATAATGATGCCGCCGTTTTAGCTTCTTTCTAGAGAAGACCCGCTGACCTCTTTTGCTGCCGGGAGGGTCGAAAAAAGTCCTTTCCTTTATTTTGTGCAATGTCTTTTTTATTTGTTTTGTTTTGTTTCTTGCCTTTCTTCTTCCCCTGTCTTATCGATTCTATAATCCTACTCTTCTGTGTTTAGACAGTTGTGTCCACCATGCTATATCAATGTGGTTACCTGTGGGCTGCACCCCAAGTTACACCCAAACTGATACACAGACGTGTTATTCGGATTCTAGCACAGCAAGTAGTTTTAATAGCATTTCTCTACTTAACCATAGAAGTGGTAAAAAGCACATTTTCTTTTTCTTTTTAACTTAAACATTTATTTCCGCCATTTTTAATTGTCTTTAGTTTGTTTGTTTGGTGTTTTTTTTTCTACGTAAAGTATTATCTTCTTGACATCTTTTTAAATATTAGTGCTGATACGTTGGGATTTTTAGAAGGGGCGATCTGTAACATTTGGCATTTTAGAACCGTAGCAGATAATGCTGATGTTTTATGCTGTTGCATTGTTTGCACAAGTGTGTTTACTTCATTGAGTGTTTTGGTTATTTCCCCCCCTGTAACCTACAAATGTTTAATTTTTACTTTTCTACACGTGTACAAACTACTTTTCTTTTATACTCTGCTACAGGCCACTTTTATTAACCTGGTGACTCCCGTAGTTATCATCTTATATAATGTTACATTTACAGTCCAATCATTTAAGGGACAAATGTACCACAGACAATGTGTCCGTTATCGTGTTTACCTTTTTTGTTGTTAAATTTTCCACCACATAGTGTTGCGCAGCCATGATGTGAAGTCGTGCATGTGTTAGGGAGATGGACATTTATTGAAGCACATCCTTCCTTAATCTTTGGTCAGATCATAGCAGATCCAAGCTAAGAGGCTGCAAAGATGACTTTCCAACGTAGTACGAGTTTCAACAACAAAAGAGGTACACCTAACCCATTTTAAACATTCACCTTTCAGTCAGTTAAGCTAAGATTAATTTATTGATGTATTTATGTTTTTGCGGGGGTTACAGTTCTCCTTTGATGTAGGTTTAGAGCCTTTCTTTGTATCTTAATACAGTATCAGTCCATCTATCAGAGACACTGCAGGGAATAAAAATGTGCCCAACCTTTTCAAGTTTGTGCAATCTGCGAGAGAAAAGGTTGCACATCAAGGGTTGCAGGTTCAATTCCTGGCAGGGTGGAGCCAGCCCTTCATCCTGGGGTATACTTGAAAACCAGACAATATCGGAATATGCCCTACCTGTTTATAGGACAATAAAACTTTTTTTTTTTTGTTTACCTAGGTTTAAAAAAAAAAAATCACCTCACCTTTCCCCAAATAAACCTGATGTGTATCTTTAGAGAAGCATGTGAGTTTACTCTCGGCTATACCTGAGAGCTGAGCCAGAGATGTTGGTGAGGCTGGGGCGTGGTGACGGAGTCAGCCTCTGACCAGAGCCATTCGGCTCTTTGGCTTGTCCTGCTCATCTGAATGGAGTGGGAATCTCGTCATTTTCAAAGGAGATCAATAGAAATGATTTAGTTAAAGTCCTCTTTGTTGATCCCCTTTGGAAATCTCTAATTTGCACCAGCAGAGAGAGACAGTCGCTGACCTGACAGTGCTGCCTACTTCCCGGGAAGCATGGCAGCTGCCAGTCAAAGAATTACCTGGGATATACTGTCAAAAGTACATTCCAGTTTATCCTCATACTAGAGGCACTAAAAAAAGTTTGGTTATCTTTTAAACACGTTGCTATTGTTATTAAGAAGCTCCTGCTCCGCGTTTTTAGCAGATCTTATGTGCGTTACATTTAACATTTTAAATGATTAGGTCAATACTAGCTATCACTGTATACAATATTATATAATTAGGTCAGCATGAGGGGTATCCCTTTAATAAATCAAAAGTGCAATCATCCAACACTGTACTAACCATTGACCACAAACTCTGACACCTCGTAATCAGATTGTGTGGTTTTTGTGTCTCGTGCACAATGCTCACCACCACAGCACAAATTTAATTATTTTGTCCATCGTGCACATTTGTGAGACGCACTGGGCCACTGAAGCACAAAACGGGAAGTTCCCAGCAGTGATTATCAGAAATGATTTATTGATTATGTAAAAGGCTTTTTCGCCTGACTACTTCGGTTGGCGTCTGCTTACTCAGAGCCCTCTGTAGTAGAGTGTGCATTTTGAAGAGTCACTATCGCTTGCTAATTCGAATATAATTATGAATATTTTTGTACTCAGACCATTTCTGGATGAGCAGTATAATTTTTGATTCATACTTTTTGATTCATTCAGCCTGTGTATATGATGTGCACAGAAGTGTTACACGTTTGAGATTTACAGAAGAAGGCATTGGGTCACCTTGGCAATTAGGATTCCTCCTACAGGAAAATGTACATTATTATTGTACTTATTGCGTGCAAAATAATTATTTGTTATTTTAGAAACGGCAGCACGATTTGAGTGGAGATATAAGTGATGTTTAAAGGGGAAAGTATTAAATACTTTATACAAGCTGGAACTTCAGAATTCTTGGGTAGAGCCTTTTATTTGTGGGCAAAAGTCCTAAAATAATGAATTCATTTTGGTAGCTGGGTATGAGCACTGTTTAACGGAGGTTCCTCTCCCACACTGCAAAATGTCAGGATCTATAAAAAGACGCAATTGCCGTTATACATAACTAACGGAGATTGCGCCTTTTTATACCTCTCTCAACACTGCAGTGCAGGGAGTTTTTATACATGACCCCCACTGGAATGCACACTTTACATTAAGGCTATTTAATCACAAATGTTAGTGGCCCTGCTCTTAAAGAAACATTTGGTGTTGGCTGGATGTATGTCTGCAGTCTCTGTGAACCAACAAGGAAACTGTGTCTGTGCTGATCTATCTGCTTCTGTCCTTTAGACGTTAGCACTTGTTGTGTTACAGGTAGGGTCTTTTTTTGAAGAAAAGATGGCAACCTTAGTTTCAGGGTGATCAACCAGCTTTCAGGCACGTTGGATTTCTTGGCCTGAGCTGCAGTCCCATTGTTTTACCACAGGGGGGCAGCCCAAAACTCTGCTGCTTTTCATTAGTTATTCTGCAATACATCCTGCACCAACATACACTTGTATGTTTAGGATCCCCCATATTACAGGCTGTGTAAAGGGATGCTGTTGGCTTTTATTTGTAGGTTAAATGAGGAGGTATACTTGTGCAGGTTGCTAGTTGCATTAGCTTAAGTTCTCTTGAAACCAAAATGCTGTGCAGAAACTTTAAAGTGTAACGTTACTGCTGGAAATGGATGTAGAATATTTTCAATATAATAATTACTATATTTTTAGAAATCAGCAACAGTTCAGTGTTTGGGTGAGTGACCTTGCATTATGTTGCCTTGTATGTCTGTCCCTACAACTTATTGTCCAGGGTGCAACAAATTGCGAATATGTGCTTTTTACAAGTTGTACTGTTTACACAACACTGTTTTTGTAACTGCAGGCGTGGTATTATGCAGCAGTGTCAAACTATGCCAGCGTTTAAAGAATCCAACACAAATAATTTGGCCTTATTTAACAAACAAGAAAATGTTACCAGCACTGAGTTCGCAACAATACAAACATCTATTAAATCACTATGAAGTATTCCGTGCTGTCATTTGATCAAAGTACAAAACCCATTAGTGGAAAAAAAATAAACAGCATTGGCCCATACCTTACTGAAAATCCAGCCTGAATATCTGCAACGAGAAGGGCAGGGACAATGAAACCGTGTGTTATACTCTGTGTGTAAGGCTTGTGTAAAATCAGCATGTTTAATACACAAATACATATACTGCACAACAAGGCTACTATAAATTAGCCAGCTGCTTCTGTTCAAACCTTGCTTGAACCATGTCTCTTATGTCCACTGCAGACCCTTTACATTCCTCCCATGTTCATCTGTGTTGAGAGCTGCTTTTGAAAAGTCTTCTATAAATAGTGAACTAATTTCTTTTGTCTAAACTCAATACTGCCTAATATGTACACACACACATACGTGTGCTGCCGGACATGCTGCATCTACTGTATTTACACCCCACAACATTTGTTTACATTACTATTATTTATTTGATTCTGGGTACCGAAAGGCCTAGACTTTAAAATGTAGATTTAAATTGTTATAGGACACAAAGGATATAGGATTTGGCTTTAGACATCTTTCCCAATTACTGTGAAGTAAAGGTAGTTTATATAAGAGTGGATTTTATATGAGGAACATAGCTAATTATGTTTGCTGCTATTTTGCCTTTTTTTAATCTCAGACACCTGAGCAGTGCCCATTCTCTGCAAACAGATTAGAACACGCATGGGTACATTTAGATGTGCATTTCCTACTTTTATTTAAGATCCCATCCTTCCATGTTCTGCTGTCCTTGTCTGTCACAGCTTGTTATACATTTCATTTGTGGGTCAAAGTTTTAAAAGTGGAGCAATCCCCACGGAAACCAATTGAATATCACTGATCTGTAGACCGCGTTTCAGAACTTTGCCTCAGATTTGAGTCTTTAAAATGGAATGCGCTAGGTTTTTCCTGTACATAGCGAGTCAAATTAATTTAAATTGCAGTTTGTCTCATGACAGGCTCACACATTTCGTATTTAGCAATTTTATTATTGCACAGACAGATTAAATTAAGCAAGTCAGTTGGATCATGTGAATCAACTGTTTTATTATTATTATTATTTAACTACCACCCTTTTTTAATACTTAACCACTGTGTTTTAAAATCAGAAGAAAATGAAGAAACAAGTGAGCAGTTTATTAGGGATTTCTTTGAAATACACAATACATACTAAATAATTGCATTTTTAGATTACACCAGAAATGGGCTGACCGGGGGCACAGAGGCAAACACAACCTTAAAATTCTTCAAATAAAAACAATGGGGAATATATTCTTCAGCTGACATGCCATATGTGACCACTGGAGGCATCTGACTGGTAATTATTTCTAGTTGGTGCCACTGTGTGCCAGTCCGCTGTCATTATTGAGATACACTAGCCTATGTCATGTTACAATTCTATGCTACTGGGCCACTGTGTTTATTTGCCACTGCTGGGGAAACTTGCCGCCCTGTTTCTTACAGCTGAATCTGTATAGCGGGCTAATAAATAAAACAAAAATAGCAGTTCAAGAATAACTTTTCAATAACTAAGCATGAATGGAGGATATCTCTCATCAAATCTAAAAACTTGTGAAATATTGTTTCCGAAAATCTCTGCACCAAATCTAATTTTAAATATATTGTAAATACAATATACTTTAGTTTAATAAACTCCAGTGTTTCCAGTTAATCTGTGCCCTTCATTACAGACTAGGTAAACCCATGCACCTACTGCTATAGGTAAACTCCTAGGCCAGGATACCTGCGGTCTAGTCAGCCTTACCCTAATATGAGTATCAAAGTCAAGATCAGGCTATTAAATAGGTTCACTTGCCAAATGACACCTACGTCTGTAAACTGGCTTAAACCACTGCTCAGCCGGTTGGTTATACAGCTTAGAGGTTTGCTGTGTTAATCGAATTCTGCATAAAACATACTTTTTGTTAATTATTGTCCGTTCACAGCTAAGACCCTTACTTGGGAAACTTATGAGATGCAGGGACCAAGGGATGTCAAACTTGGCATTACTGTGGATGCAGTAAGGTGGCAATCCCAGGCACAGGAGGGGGAGGGTCCTGCATACATAGTTATGACCACGCAGAAGCAATGCCACTACCCTTAAAGGTTTTATTATCCCCCCTGTAAAGAGGCCTTTAATTTCCCCATGTATGCTGGTATCCATGTACCTTACCACAGTGTTAAACTGTAACTTTCTATTGGCCAAAGTAGTTAGGTGCTCAGTTCACCTGGCTCCTGTTACAGCTTCATTCTAAGTATTGCTGGCATATTAGAAGTCTTGCTTGTTAACATTCTAACCACAGCGGATTTGTATAGACCATGTACGGTTCCCTAGCTTGGCAAGAACCATGGTAGAAGTTCACAGGCGCAGAGCTACCAGTTGGCAGTGCATGTAGGATATAGAGTGGCCTATAGGAAACAATACTTTGAAGCATCTTGATTGCAGATTGCTTCCCATGTACGTTCCAGATTGTGCTCTCTAGCTGTGCTAGCCAGTTTGCATAAGCCTCTCTGTATTTAGCAATACCTGTAGACAGGCTTTACACATTCTTATCATTTCCTTTCACCCTTTGGATTGAATGTTCACAATGTGATATATGTTTAACTATTTATATACTTATGCAACTGAAAAATAAAGATTTGTCTCCGACATATCACGGTCTTGCTGATGTTCATTTTCACTGAAAATATGTCATTGAAAAGGGGTGAGTTCCTGTTCTGAAAGGTATATTGGACTCAACTGCTAAAACCTAAGGGTCGCAGGTTTGATTACCAGCATGTCAAATCAGTCCTTTATCCTTCTGCACCCGATAATTATGTAAGATTCATTGTGTTCCAAAGTGCTCTTGTCAAGAGAAGCACTATAAAAAATAAATTACAGATAATGAAGCCCGTCCATTTAATTGGACAACCTGTGTATCAGTAGGTGTTGTGTTCCTGCCAATTAGAAACGGAATGCAAGAGTCCTGAATTATGTCTTCTACTAAGTTATATACAAAAGATCGTAAGCGCAGCATTCAGGCCCTCAAGACTATAGCAATTAGACATGTGCCTTCGTTTTCGGACGAATGCATTTTCGTCCGAAAATAGCATTTTCGTTCATTCGGCCGAAAATAGCATTTTCGTTCATTCGTACGAAAAACGAATAACGAAAATGCTAAGCTAACGAAAGCCGAATGAACGAATGGTTAATAAACGAAAATCATTCGTCCATTCGTAGTACTATTGGCATTCTATAAGCCGAAATAGAGTCGGTTTATAGAATACAATAGCATAGTACACTACATTCCATAAACCGACATAATGAACGACTTTCGGTTTATGGAATGCATGTAAGTCTATTGGCATTCTATAAACCGACTCTATTTCGGTTTATATTAATGCCAATACTATAGCACGAATGGACGAATGATTTTCGTTTATATTAAACCATTCGTTCAACTTCTTAGCTTTCTATAAACCGAAACAGAGTCCCCATTCATAAATGTTTATGAATGGGAACTCTAGTTCGGTTTATGGAAAGCCCATAGTATTACATGTAATCCATAAGCCGAAAGTCTATAAACCGAACGTTCGGTTTATAGACTTTCGGCTTATGAAATACATGTAATCATATTGCTATTCTATAAACCGAACGTTCGGTTTATAGAATAGCAATAGGATTATATGTATTCTATAACCCGAAAGTCTATAAACCGAACGTTCGGTTTATAGACTTTCGGCATTTGTAATGAATGTAATAGTACTATTGGCTTTCACTACACAGAGACAGAGTCTCCATTCATATTGCCTTTCTATGAACCCATTCATAATTCTTATTATTTTCGAAACGAAAATAATGAACGAATTTCGTCTGAAACGAATGCAGTAATGAACGAAATTCGTTTTAGACGAAATAAATAACGTTTTCGTCCAAATGGATGAAAATTTTAGTTTTGCACATGTCTAATAGCAATATATACCCCCGATGCTGATTGAAAACCTCATTGTGTATTCAATAATATTAACCACCACATTGAAATGCTGTCTCAGAACATGTCATTTCAATCCATTGCTTGTGAATGTCATATGTATCAAACAAGTGAATGACCAGTTCAGCTTCAGGTAGGTATACATTTAACTTAAAAAGAACTTCAGGAAAGTAAATATCCTGCCTCCAACACAACTGTGGCCAGAGCAGATGTATGCACATTAAATCGCCATCAAATGATGAAGGTTGGCATCATGTGCAGACAGCATGAAAAGCTGTAACGGAACCCTCGGTACTCCGACTGAGGACCTCTGCTGAAAGCTCTGCTACCAAGAACAGCCTATTGTTGCAATAACCCAAACCACTAGATGGAACCAGTGCTGTGATTAGTTAGCCCTTACTAAAGTCACTAGACGATACCAGTGTTAGAGTTAAATACGAATGACAATTTATTACCGGAACAGCACACATATATACAGATATAATTACATCAACAGGGGGATAAGCATACAATACTAGGTGGAGGCCACTGTAGTTCCCCCATTAGGTCCAGTGATTAAACTGGTACAAGCATACAATAAACACTTAACAGAAAAAGCTAATTAACAGAGAACAAAGGATGAGTCACACAGAACTTGTACAGATTTAAACATGAAATATAACAAATACAAGTTTATTTGGAGCATTCATAGAACTGCAGTCCGGTTACCGTGACAATACTCCCCTGTGCCACACTGTAATCAATGCAAAGTGCAATCTTGGCCACTGTGCCCACATCGCCAAATCTAAAACCCCTTTTTAATCTCCAAGAACCCCAGTGCTGGAGGGTTCGATCAAAAGCATTGAGGTAACTAAACAAAATATATCCCTTGTCACATAAAAGACCAGCACCAGTCTGTGAGTATGGTGTAAAAAGACCAATAAGAGTCCAGGTGTATATTGTCAATGGTGGTGATTCTTGACAGTCTATCATGGACACTCTGAAACTGACTGGCACAGGCGCATTTCAACTGCTGCTTGCTCCACCCCTGAGAAGACATAGATGGTGCGCATGGAACATGTTCACTAAATTCACTTGTGGAATGTGTACAATAAATTTTCAGAAGTGGACGTACAAACATACATCCTGTCTGGTTCATGTGACATTACCTCATTCATTCCTGAAAAAAAGGCATTGGGTTATGTATAAAATAAGGTGCATGCTAAAATAGTTGCACTGTTGCTCTCTATGCTAAAGCATAATGCTAAATGGATGACTGAAAATTTAAGGATTTTATTAAGACATGACTTAAAGTCATGATTTATAAAGACACGGAGACAAGTATTTATGCATCACTCTTTCAATTTATTCCCTCAGCAGCAAACATAAACATAGTGAATAATAAAGAGAAAATTTAAACCAATCACATTAACCTGTCAGTTCTGCCCTGCCCCTTATATAAACCCCAACTTGATTCAGCTCCTCCTCTTTCTTTGATGCGACAATAACAGTCCAAAGTTGAACATACTTCATCCGAACCAAGGTGAAGATAAAACTTGTAAATGAATTCAACACACGCATAACTGGAACCTCATAACGAAGGTATAACCATAGAGGGTCAATTGGGATCCCTTGAAATCTTCATACTAGAAAAAAGGAGGAAATGTTGAACTGTGTTAAAAGGAGTGACATATAACTAATGATAAATACTGAAATTTTAACCAACATAAATACAAGTAAATAAAATTTGATGTAATCAAACAATTTAGTAAAACACAGAGGGGGGGGGGGGGGGGACAGGAACATAAGACCAGGGTGGGTAAATACTCATCTCCGTGTCTTTATAAATCATGACTTTAAGTCATGTCTTAATAAAATCCTTCAATTTATAAAGACACGTAGCCTCGTATTTATGCAAGTTTAAAGCTGATCTAGTACCACCCCTGCAAAATGCCTAATTGGTTTAAAATAGAACTCTTTAAAAGGGGATTCCCTCGACCAGTCGGCCGCTTTCATAATGTCTTCCAATCTGCATCCCGACACTAAGGCATTAGATGCCATAGCCCCTCGGAGGGAGTGGGGACCGAAAATGGTTATGTCGATACCAGCTTCACCGAGTATCCATTTGACCCATCTAGCCAACTTCCCTGTAGAAATCGCTTGATTTGACATAGCTGAGGGTGCTCCGGGAAGGATGGATAAAACACTGACTTGATGGCGGTCTTGGTACGTCTGGTGATGTCGAACAGCACCCCTTCTGGTGTAAAAGAATGTGCCGATGAGTCCAAGGCTCTCACATCTGAAACTCGTTTGCAAGACACCAGGCAAAATAAAATAACCAGTTTCGCCGATAATTCACTATTAGGCGGCCATCTCTTCAAGAAATCAAAAATCATTCTCACATCCCAAAGATTGGAGTATCTAGGTCGTGGAGGCCTGGCCATTCGCATGCCCTTAAGGAGGCGACAAACCATGGTATGGTTCCCTGCTGGGTATCCATCGAAGCCATTATGACCAGCTGAGATGGCTGAACGAAGTACATTCATGCAACGATAAGCCAAACCGGTCTGAAATTTTAAGGTCAAAAACTGAAGGATTTGAGTTACAGGTGCAGATACAGGATCCAGATGTTGTTCCATGCACCAACCAACCCATGACTGCCAGGCAGAAGTGTATAGTCGTCGTGTTCCTGGGGCCCAAGCTCTCGCCAAGAGGTCGTTAGTCGCCTTCGAAACATCTGAGATAAACCAGGGTCCCCTGAAAGTAGCCAGGCCAACAGTCTCAACTGTCCAGATATTATGAGAGGATGAGCATTCCCCTCCGGATCTGACAGAAGGTCCAACCGAGGTGGAAGGAGATGGGGACAATCTATAATCATCTCCAGTAATGTGGGAAACCAGGGTTGTGTTTCCCACCATGGAGTGATCAGAACCAGTGATCCTTGACGTTTCCGAAGGTGGAGTAGAGCGCGAGCGATGAGGCAAAACGGAGGAAAAGCGTAGGATCTTTGAAGGGGCCACTCCTGTAGAAAAGCATCCGTCGCCAGTGCTTCTAGATCTGGGCGCCAACTGAAAAAATTGGGAAGCTGAGTGTTCAGCTGGGATGCGAATAAATCAATGTCCAGGGGGCCGCATAGTTCTTGTAGTTGCTGGAACGTTACCAAATGAAGGCGCCAATCGCTTGAATCTTTCAAATATCTTGAACTCCAATATGCGCCATAGTTGGCTAAGCCTGCGATATGGGTGGCCTGGATCGACACATTGTGTGTGAGACAGAATTGCCAAAATTCCATCGCCAGTTTGGACAAAGTCGGGGATCTTGTGCCTCCTTAAATAGTTTATGTATCGAACTGACGATACATTGTCCATACAAAGAAGGATGGAACAGTTGTTCAGATTTCTTACAAAACTTTTGACTGCGAACGTCCCTGCAAGTAGTTCTAAACCGTTGATTTGTATATCCTGTTCCTGGGAGGACCATCTCCCACCTGTGAAGGACCCTTCGCATAAGGCTCCCCATCCATGTAGACTTGCGTCGGATGTAATCGTAAGGTCTGGAATGGAACCGAAGATTGCCCTTCCGTTCCATGCCTCCATATGGTGTAACCACCATTCTAGCTCCTCTGAAGCTTCGTAATCCAGAGGAATGACTTGGTCGGATGTCCAACCATGATGGAGACAACGTGTTTTCAGGCGTTGCAGAGCCCGGTAGTGCAAGGGTCCTGGGAATATAGCTTGTATGGAGGCTGATAGAAGCCCAGTGATCCTTGCTAGATGACGAATTGTGATCCTGGATCGCACCAGCGTCTTCCTGATCAATTTTACTTTGGTTTTGGGTAAGTGAAGTGACCCTTGGACCGAATCTAAGGTAAACCCAGGGAAAATCTAACCGTTGTGCCGGTTGAAGGAGGGATTTTTCCCAGTTGATAAGGAAACCCAGGGAGTGGAGAAGGTCTACTGTCCAAGTCAGATGTAATCGTAGTGTTTGTACATCCTGGGACATGATTAAAATGTCGTCCAGGTAGAAAATGAGTCTTACGCCCCTCTTGCGAAGGTGAGCTACCACTGGCTTCATCAATTTGGTGAAGCACCAGGGGGCGGAAGACAGACCAAAGGGTAGACAAGGAAAATTCCACATTCTGTCCTGCCATAGAAATTGTAGGTTGAGGTCGTCGTGTTTGTATTGGGAAAGACGTGAAGTCTATGTGGTAACCCTGTACCGATTCGAGGACCCATATGTCCGAGGGGATCACAGCCCATGAATGGGTAAAGAATTTGAGACGAACCCTTACTTCTGATGAGAAAAAAGGGTGAAGGTAAATTTAGCTTACCGTAGCCACGTCTGTGTTGCAACGAACCTCTAATTCCTCTTGACTGCCAAGGCCGACCTCTCTGGGGAAAGAAGGTAGGGCCCTGGGGTCTAAATTCCTGGAAAGGTTGCCTGGATTGCATGAGGCCTCGGGGTCCACGAGACTGCCCCTTGAAGGAACGGCCGGCCAGACGGCCCCTAGCTCTGCCGGCCTCAACAAAAACCTTTTGGTTGAAGACTCTCCGCATGCTGGACTGTGCTTTGTCTATGGCTGTAAAAGTCTGGACAAATGTCCCCAATTCCTTCACAAAGGAGTCCCCGAACAACAAACCCTTTGCTTTAGGGCCTGGTTCTGATATAGCCATATTAATCAGTTTTGGTTCTATTTTCAACAAGATAGCCTTCCTGCGTTCTGTGGCCAGAGCAGAATTTGCATTTACAGTAAGCAAATTGCCCTCTGAGCCCAGCCTCTGAGGCATTTGGGGTCTACCAAGGAATCATTGGCCATAGCAGTTTCTGCTAGTTCGAAAATTTTTGTAATTGGGCCTAAAATGTCTAGGATCTTATCCTGACAGTTCTTAAGAGAAAAATCCAGGCCTTTACGGGCTTTCCAACCCGTTTTGCCTGAAAATTTGGCAATTTTGGGGTCTACCTCGGGGGTAGTACAGACAGAGTTAGGCACCATGGGCCTTGGGCATTCAGCCCGTAATTTATTCCTAGTAGCCTTGTCTAAAGGCTTACGAACTCTGGCTTCTAGATAATCAGCAATGTGAGACATGGGGGTCCACTCTGAAGAGCGAGGGTGGTGTAACTCCTCTGGTGTAAAGAGGGGGTCACCCTTAGGGTCAGTAAGCACCGAGGGATCGGATACAATAGGTGTTGGCTCAGGACAGGTACCTCCCTCAGGATCTTAGGTTATGGTGCATGGTACCGGTTCAGAATGGTCTGAGAAATCAGATCCTTCAAACTCCCTTTCAGAAGCGGATGTAGAGTCTGACCCTGACCAAGCTTTAGCTCTTTTCCATTTGTGCACTGATTTTGCCCGGTGCAGGGCTCTTTTGCGCGGTGACTGAGCGCCCTCATCGACATGACGTACCATGTCCGTTCTGGGATTCTGGGAAATATGTTTAGTTTTAGCAGTAGCCTTGCGGCCGCTCATCACCTTTTGCGGTTCCTCCCTTTGATCAGAGACCTGGGAGGCTCGCAAAGCAGAAGAGATGGAAGATGCTAAATTCGCAAATAAAGCGTGAAAATCATTAGGATTGTGGATATCCGTATCTGTTAACCACCATCTGTGGAAATAGTAGGTATCACAATCTGAGCCTGTAAGGATTTATCAGTTCCAGAATCTGTAGCCTCTTTGTGTGAAGGCATCATTACTGAAGTGCACTTATAAATATGAAGGCACAGAAAAAATATATACAGTGAATATAAACAAACTCACTGAACCTCAGTGTGGTAAAAGCATACAGTAACTAAAGTTACAATCAGACTGTCACAACAGTATTTAATATAGCTTTGAGGTATATTAGCAAAGTTATCCAACCTGTGAGGGAGAAAAAACGGGCAGCAGATAAACTCCAACCGTCCACTTTGCTTGATCAACGAAGACAGAGGCAAAGTGGGTGGTACAAGCTTAAAGGCGCGAAAAACGGAGCCTTAAAATAGCGTCCGCATCGGCCAAATAAGCAGTGGAGTCTCCTGCTCTATAATGGTTGCTGCGCAACGATGTGCGCATGCACGGCAACCAAAGCACTCCGGAAACGGAAAGGACGCTTGGGGCGCTATGGGAGAAAACCGCCCCAAGCGAAACAAAGTGAAACTGAAATCTGCTGTACGGAGACTCCGTCGATACACAGGATGCGACGGAGCTCCGATTCAGCTATCTCACTTGGACCAGAACTACAGGAATAGTAAGGAAGCACTACAATAAACAAATAAAGGTACAATAAACACCAATAAACGTAACAATATAAACACATGAGTAAATAAATAAATAAATAAAGGTCTGAGGACACAACCGCCCTCAAAAAAGATTAAACATAGAAAATATCACAATGAAGTAAAATTAGAATACTTATCTTCCGAGGGAGCAGCAAAGAAAGAGGAGGAGCTGAATCAAGTTGGGGTTTATATAAGCGGCGGGCAGAACTGACAGGTTAATGTGATTGGTTTAAATTTTCTCTTTATTATTCACTATGTTTATGTTTGCTGCTGAGGGAATAAATTGAAAGAGTAATGCATAAATACGAGGCTCCGTGTCTTTATAAATCGGTGGACAACCTCCATAAACTCCACATGGGGAGAGACACTATTTGCTGCAAATGGATAGGCATAAGTCTATATAACTTAAGGCCAGGAACTAATTAAAGTATTTAGATTTGTTTTATTTAGTTATTTGAAAGTAGGCAGACTGCATGGATCAAATGCAGGTCTGGATGCAGGTCAGTAGATGAGGTAAGAAGCCATGATGCAGGTCAGTAGATGAGGTAAGAAGCCTGGATGCAGGTCAGTCGATGAGGTAAGAAGCCTGGATGCAGGTCAATAGATAAGGTAGGAAGTCTGGATGCAGGTCAGTCGATGAGTTAAGAAGCCTGGATGCATGTCAGTCAATGAGCTAAGAAGCCTGGATGCAGGTCAGTCGATGAGGTAAGAAGCCTGTATGCAGGTCAGTAGATAGGTAAGAAGCCTGGATTCAGATCAGTCGATAAGGTAAGAAGCCTGGATGCAGGTCAGTCGATTAGGTAAGAAGCCTGCATACAGGTCAGTAGATGAGTTAAGACGCCTGGAAGCAGGTCAATAGATAAGGTAGGAAGTCTGGATGCAGGTCAGTCGATGAGTTAAGAAGCCTGGATGCAGGTCAGTCGATGAGCTAAGAAGCCTGGATGCAGGTCAGTCGATGAGTTAAGACGCCTGGAAGCAGGTCAATAGATAAGGTAGTAAGTCTGGATGCAGGTCAGTCGATCAGATAAGAAGCCTGGATGCAGGTCAGTAGATGAGGTAAGAAGCCTGGATGCAGGTCAGTCGATGAGGTAAGAAGCCTGGATGCAGGTCAATAGATAAGGTAGGAAGTCTGGATGCAGGTCAGTCGATGAGGTAAGAAGCCTGGATGCAGGTCAATAGATAAGGTAGGAAGTCTGGATGCAGGTCAGTCGATGAGTTAAGAAGCCTGGATGCATGTCAGTCAATGAGCTAAGAAGCCTGGATGCAGGTCTGTCGATGAGGTAAGAAGCCTGTATGCAGGTCAGTAGATAGGTAAGAAGCCTGGATGCAGATCAGTCGATAAGGTAAGAAGCCTGGATGCAGGTCAGTCGATTAGGTAAGAAGCCTGCATACAGGTCAGTAGATGAGTTAAGACGCCTGGAAGCAGGTCAATAGATAAGGTAGGAAGTCTGGATGCAGGTCAGTCGATGAGTTAAGAAGCCTGGATGCAGGTCAGTCGATGAGCTAAGAAGCCTGGATGCAGGTCAGTCGATGAGTTAAGACGCCTGGAAGCAGGTCAATAGATAAGGTAGTAAGTCTGGATGCAGGTCAGTCGATCAGATAAGAATCCTGGATGCTGGTCAGTAGATGAGGTAAGAAGCCTGGATCAAGGTCATTAGATGAGGTATGAAGCCTGGATGCTGGTCAGTAGAGAGGTAAGAAGCCTGGATGCAGGTCAGTCGATGAGGTAAGAATCCTGGATGCAGATCAGTCGATAAGGTAAGACGCCTGGAAGCAGGTCAATAGATAAGGTAGGAAGTCTTGATGCAGGTCAGTCAATGAGTTAAGAAGCCTGGATGCAGGTCAGTTGATGAGCTAAGAAGCCTGGATGCAGGTCAGTCGATGAGCTAAGTAGCCTGGATGCAGGTCAATAGATAAGGTAAGAAGTCTGGATGCAGGTCAGTCGATGAGTTAAGAAGCCTGGATGCAGGTCAGTCAATGAGCTAAGAAGCCTGGATGCAGGTCAGTCGATGAGGTAAGAATCCTGGATGCAGATCAGTCGATAAGGTAAGAAGCCTGGATGCAGGTCAGTTGATTAGGTAAGAAGCCTGCATACAGGTCAGTAGATGAGTTAAGACGCCTGGAAGCAGGTCAATAGATAAGGTAGGAAGTCTGGATGCAGGTCAGTCGATGAGTTAAGAAGCCTGGATGCAGGTCAGTCAATGAGGTAAGAAGCCTGGATGCAGGTCAGTAGATAGGTAAGAAGCCTGGATGCAGGTCAGCCGATGAGGTAAGAAGCCTGCACGCAGATCAGTCGATAAGGTAAGAAGCCTGGATGCAGGTCAGTCGATCAGGTAAGAAGCCTGTATGCAGGTCTGTAGATGAGTTAAGATGCCTGGAAGCAGGTCAATAGATAAGGTAGGAAGTCTGGATGCAGGTCAGTCGATGAGTTAAGAAGCTTGGATGCAGATCAGTAGATAGGTAAGATGCCTGGATTCAGGTCAGTAGATAGGTAAGAAGCCTGGATGCAGGTCAGTCGATTAGGTAAGAAGCCTGCATGCAGATCAGTCGATAAGGTAAGAAGCCTGAATGCAGGTCAGAAGATGAGTTAAGACACCTGGAAGCAGGTCAATAGATAAGGTAGGAAGTCTGGATGCAGGTCAGTGGATGAGTTAAGAAACCTGGATGCAGGTCAGTCAATGAGTTAAGAAGCCTGGATGCAGGTCAGTAGATAGGTAAGATGCCTGGATGCTGGTCAGTAGATGGGTAATAAGCCTGGATGCAGGTCAGTCGATTAGGTAAGAAGCCTGAATGCAGGTCAGTTGATGAGTTAAGACGCCTGGAAGCAGGTCAATAGATAAGGTAAGAAGTCTGGATGCAGGTCAGTCGATGAGTTAAGAAGCCTGGATGCAGGTCAGTCAATGAGCTAAGAAGCCTGGATGCAGGTCAGTCGATGAGGTAAGAATCCTGGATGCAGATCAGTCGATAAGGTAAGAAGCCTGGATGCAGGTCAGTTGATTAGGTAAGGAGCCTGTATACAGGTCAGTAGATGAGTTAAGACGCCTGGAGACAGGTCAATAGATAAGGTAGGAAGTCTGGAAGCAGGTCAGTCGATGAGTTAAGAAGCCTGGATGCAGGTCAGTCAATGAGCTAAGAAGCCTGGATGCAGGTCAGTCGATGAGGTAAGAAGCCTGGATGCAGATCAATCGATAAGGTAAGAAGCCTGGATGCAGGTTAGTCGATTAGGTAAGAAGCCTGCATACAGGCCAGTAGATCGAGTTAAGACGCCTGGAAGCAGGTCAATAGATAAGGTAGGAAGTCTGGATGCAGGTCAGTCGATGAGTTAAGAAGCCTGGATGCAGGTCAGTCGATGAGCTAAGAAGCCTGGATGCAGGTCAGTCGATGAGCTAAGAAGCCTGGATGCAGGTCAGTCAATGAGCTAAGAAGCCTGGATGCAGGTCAGTCGATGAGGTAAGAAGCCTGGATGCAGATCAATCGATAAGGTAAGAAGCCTGGATGCAGGTTAGTCGATTAGGTAAGAAGCCTGCATACAGGCCAGTAGATCGAGTTAAGACGCCTGGAAGCAGGTCAATAGATAAGGTAGGAAGTCTGGATGCAGGTCAGTCGATGAGTTAAGAAGCCTGGATGCAGGTCAGTCGATGAGCTAAGAAGCCTGGATGCAGGTCAGTCGATGAGCTAAGAAGCCTGGATGCAGGTCAGTCGATGAGTTAAGACGCCTGGAAGCAGGTCAATAGATAAGGTAGGAAGTCTGGATGCAGGTCAGTCGATGAGTTAAGAAGCCTGGATGCAGGTCAGTCGATGAGGTAAGAAGCCTGGATGCAGGTCAGTAGATAGGTAAGAAGCCTGGATGCAGGTCAGCCGATGAGGCAAGAAGCCTGCACGCAGATCAGTCGATAAGGTAAGAAGCCTGGATGCAGGTCAGTCGATTAGGTAAGAAGCCTGTATGCAGGTCAGTAGAAGGTAAAAAAACAGATTTTGAACAAGTCGAGTGAATAAACACAGAGAAGTGGGTCTGCTGTAGCAGACACAATATATTCCAAAAAGGGATCACTATTGTTAATGGGGAAACATTCTGGCTAAAGCAATGAGCTGCTAGTCCTAAAAGGAACTTGCAAAACTATCCAGACAAGAAGTACAAACTTGTTCCTTCTTTGTGGTGATAGAATAAGAAGGCACCAGACTGCTGTACGTGTGAATGGGATAACTTTATCAGACCGGATACCTCTCACAAAGTATAGGGTCAGGGCTGACTTTACAACAGGGCAAAAGGGAAGCTGCCCTCGGCCGATCGAGCCTGCTACTCATGCCCAATATTTGCTGCCTATTTAATTTCACATTCACACATGCAATGATGATATACGGACATTCGTTTACATTATTTCTTCATAGTATAACCAAGATTTCCTCAGCTCTTGCCAACTACCATTGTGTCCGTTTCACCCTCTTGGCCATTAATTCAATCTCCTGTGACCCTATTGGCCAGCTTCCCTTAGAAGTTGCCAATTTTCATCCTACTGGCCTCTCTCCTCTTCACTCTGACTTTCTTTGCCTTGGATTGGCTGATTCTGCTTGTTCCCTCCCCTTTATTCATGTTCCTGTGTGGATGTTTTGCTCCCTCTGTAGCTGCACTTTGCTGCAAACCAGTAGCGTTGCCACTCAGGTCAGTGAAAGATTGGCTTGAATGCTACTTATAGGGAGGCTATACCATAACCCTAAAAACCACCAGTAAGAAAATATTTATTTTATCCCTAAAGGGAGCATTGCACCATCCCCATTGTTTGGGGTGGTGAAGGCAGAGTACAATATAAGAGATGTCAGGGCCTTTACCAGGTCAGGCAGGTGTTTCAGTGCAGGGATAGAGGAGGTGTCTGGTTGCATGTTGTTATTCATTGTGCAGGGTGAGAACAGATATAGAAACAAAAGAAATAAAGATTGGAATAAGAAATGAAGCAGAGACAAAGGGGGAGTTTAGCAAAGAACTGAATAGGAAAAGGGTTTGAGTAGGAACTGCAGTATAAACAAAGAGCTATAGCAGGGACTGTAGACAAAGCAGAGGTAGGGATAGAGAGGGTTAAACAAGGGGTGAGGCCTGAGAAGGGTAATTAAGCAGGAATGCCCTAGAGAGGGTGACTAAAGCAGGAACACCGTCGAGCAATTGACTAAAGCAGGAACGCCCTAGAGAGAGTGACTAAGGCAGGAGTGGGCCCTTTAAGGGAGCAACTTAGCTGAAGTAATATTGCTTTAACCAAATAGTCTCAGGAGAAGCTGAAAAACATCCCCCAGCTGATTGAGCCTTCCAGGTTCAGTCTCCCAGTTCCTGGACAGGGTTGAAATTAAAATGAGCTTTAGCAGAAGATCAGGAACAGAAAGAACAGCTCTCAGGTGTCAGGCATCAAACTTCAATGCAAAAGCCCTGTTTAACAAAATACCTTCTTGCAAAAGTTAAAAAGCCCACCTGACACCAAAAGAGGGAAATAAATACAAGCAAACAAAGGTAAGGAGGCCTCTAGAGGAGGAAAGAGGTATGTAAGCACAAAAATTAGGACTTTTAGATGTATGAGCTAGGAGGTCAGGTTAGAACCCTGATAACAGATGGCAAAGGTGATACTTCAGGTGAATGAGCTGAGAGTTTATTTGTGTAGGAAATGGATCTGCATTTTACCTGGTAGTCAGTAGGTGAGATTGCTCAGGGCTGATCAGGTCACTGAAGCTTGGATGAAGGCTCTCTCCCCCCCTATGCTACTCTTCCTATGATGCTCAGCCAGAAACATGAAAGTCTTTTGGCTGTCTTTCATTAGCCTGACTGAGCATAATTGGAAAATAAATAAAATTGCCTCCCGTTACCTTCAATCTTTGGTCGTCCCTGGAGACCATCTTCCTTGCAGTGCAGTCGTTCCCTCATGATACAATGCAGGCTTAGCCAATGACTTGACAAATCTCTGGAGCCAGGGCTCCTAAAAAGCCCTACTGTTGGTCAAGGCTGCCATCAGTGGTGGGTGGGCGATACACCCATCCTGGGCCCAGCGGGCCCCGGCCCTTTAAAAAAAAAATCCTATTCTTTTGATCTCAACCACAGCCCCATTAAGGAGGATGGTTGCCTGGCCTATGAACTTTTGGTGTATATAGAAGTGGTACAGACCTGGCACATTAAGGAGAATGCCTGAGATGGAAATTGCTTCCCTGACTCTCTTGCCACAACTTCTCTAGCTGCTGTGAACTCCAGATATGGTTCTTTGGCATGTGAGGCATTATAATCCCAGGGTGAGTTATGTAAAATGGTAGCATATTCCTTAGCCTTGACCATGCACATTAAATGACTCCCACACAGGGCTGGACTGGCCCACCGGGAAAAATCCCGGTGGGCCACCTTCCCTTTGGCCGCTGTGGCCACTTTAAACCTCAAGTGTCCACCACTTTAATTAACTCGTCACCGCTGCCGCCAGATGTTGCTGCATCGAAAGCATTTCGGCACACGGGAGGGCAGGCAGTAAAAGAGACATGGAGGAGGAAGGGAGGGCTAGGGGAAGTGGCACGGAGGAGGAAGGAAGGACTGGGAAAGAGACACGGAGGAGGAAGGGAGTGCTGGGGGAAACAGACACGGAGGAGGGCTGGGGGAAAAGAGAAAGAGACACGGAGGAGGGTTGGGTGAAAATAGAGAGAGAACCAGAGGAGGGCTGGGGAGAAAGAGACACAGAGGAGGGCTGGGGGAAAAGAGAAAGAGACACAGAGGAGGACTGGGGAGAAAGAGACACGGAGGAGGGCTGGGGGAAAAGAGAAAGAGACACAGAGGAGGGCTGGGGGAAAAGAGAAAGAGGCACAGAGGAGGGCTGGGGAAAAGAGAAAGAGACACAGAAGGGCTGGGGGGGGGAAGACACGGAGGAGGGCTGGGGGAAAAGAGAAAGAGACACGGAGGAGGGTTGGGTGTAAATAGAGAGAGAACCAGAGGAGGGCTGGGGAGAAAGAGACACAGAGGAGGGCTGGGGAGAAAGAGACACGGAGGAGGGCTGGGGGAAAAGAGAAAGAGACACAGAGGAGGACTGGGGAGAAAGAGACACGGAGGAGGGCTGGGGGAAAAGAGAATGAGACACAGAGGAGGACTGGGGAGAAAGAGACACGGAGGAGGGCTGGGGGAAAAGAGAAAGAGACACAGAGGAGGGCTGGGGGAAAAGAGAAAGAGACACAGAGGAGGGCTGGGGAAAAGAGAAAGAGACACAGAAGGGCTGGGGGGGGGAAGACACGGAGGAGGGCTAGGTGAAAAGAGAAATAGACATGGGGGAGGGCTTGGGGAAAAGAGAAAGAGAAACGGAGGAGGGAGGGCTGGGGGAAGAGAGAAAAAGGAGGGGGGGGGAGACAAAGACACTGGGAGGGGGTAGAGAGAGAGAGAAATGAAGAGACACTTCAGAAATGAGAGAGAGAAGCTACAGAAATGAGAGAAAAACGCTACAGGAATGGGAGAGAGAAACAGACACACTACAGAAATGAGAGAGCGAGACACACACTACAGAAATGAGAGAGCGAAACAGACATACTACAGAAATGAGAGAGAGAGAAACAGACACTACAGAAATGAGCGAGACAGATACTACAGAAATGAGCGAGACAGACACACTACAGAAATGAGAGAGAGAGACGTACACTACAGAAATGAGAGGGAGAGAGACTACAGATATGAGAAAAATACAGACCAATATGCGCAGTTCCCCTCCCCAAAAAAAGACTATGGGTCCGCTCCTGTGGTGCAATCTCAGTGCTGGGCTGGGGTGAATCCTGTTAGTGCAATCTCACTGCTGGGGTAAGTCCTGGGGGTTGCAATATGGGTGCTAGGGCAAGTTTTGTGAGAACAATATGGGTGCTTGGTCAAGTCCTGTGAGGGCAATTTGAGGTAAGGTCTGGGTGCTGGGTCAAGCCCTTTGAGTGCAAACTGGTTGCTGGGGTACATCAATATATCCAGTCAGTATGTACATAAGGTTATGTTTTACACACTGCCCTGATATACACCTCTGCACAGGGCAATTCATATAATTTTGTGTACATACTCTTCAGATGTGCTTTTAAAATGCCTGGTTTTCCCTTTTACGAACAAAAAAAATATATTATGCTATGGGTCTGGTTTCATAATGTTATGCTATGGGGCTGCTATACAAATTTTTTCCAGGGCTGGTTTTTGTTCCCAGTCCAGGCCTGCTCCCACAACATAAACAGTTGGCCACAGACATTGGAGATTGATATATATATATAACTTTCTTAAAATGTGAATACATTTTAGTACATCTTGCGTGAAAGCAAAAGGCCATACAGTTTTTGCTTTGGGCCATAGAGGTGCATTTTAATTAAATTACTATCCAGCTTCAGTATTTGTGCTTAAAGGATATAAATCATGTGCAGGGCTATAAAGTCGCCATTTACTGGTATCCGCTTTTTTATTCTTTATGATATATTTGTTATTATATATTTATTATGATATAGTTAATGATTTTGTAATTATTTATTATTTTATCAAATATACTTTAAGTCCATATTAATTATTTACTGTAGTTTTAGCCCCTTTGGGTTTTTGTGGCACAGCTGCAACTTGGTGACCTTTGTGTTATAATTCTGTACTAATTTTAGAGGCTGTTCTTTTGGATCAATTAGTATCTATTGACATTTCACATGATAAATTTAATAACTTAGCAATTGTAAAAGTCAATGCTGTTTGCAGGGAAAATGCCTTTATTTGACCCATTATAAAGACTTGTCCCACTTTAACTTGTTTATCAACATTATAGATTATTCAAAGAGCAAAAATGGAACTACAATATAAAATGCAGCGTTTAATGACGGTATTTAAAAGGAAGGATAAGAACATAACATGATGACAACAATCAGCACAGATTCCTGATGAATTATTATTTAGAAGGTTTTTTTAGCCAAAGATCAGCTCCAAAAGGTGAATAAAGACTAAAAATTGCTGTCTTAGTGGCAGAGATATGCTAATATATTAGGGCAGTTCCTATATGATATACTATCAGTGTTTTTTTTTTTTTTTTTACCAGTGTTTTTGTTTCCTAACCTTTTTCCCCTATAGTAACCTTTTGACCCCAAACCTAAGCCTAAAACTAACCCTAATCCTAAATCTACCCCTTGCACTAACCCTGATTCCAAAGCTAACTCATCTGTAACCCTGTGGAACTCTAACCCTAACCCTAAATCTAGGGTTAGTAGATGTAGGGTATCTTTTTTCCCCAATATAATGTTGCTGACTGCCTCTAGGAGTAGTCAAGCAACAATAACAGAGCGACGGAAGTGTTTTCTGATCATTTCCGTTGCTTTTTGCCAGATATGGGGCACGCTACTCTCCAGTATGACGCCTGTGATCTCTGCATGGAGTGATTGCGGTGCCCAGGGGGGCAAATTTCAGTTCTGGCAGTGCTTCACGTGCCATTGAAGCTGTTTAACCAGTTTTGGGCTGGTCAATTGCAACACATCCAGGCAGTTGTATCAAACATTAGCGTTATATGCTAAACATTGCAATTTGTGGCCCCAGGTATCCAAATGTATGATGTCATTGTATTACTATTTGTGGATAAATAACTTTAATACATTTAGAATTGCGAAAACATAGACACTTTCAATTTTGTTTTTCTTCTATTGCTTGAATATATGTTGTCTGTTCCCTTTAAGACGAGTATCCTTTTTTGAAGCACTAGAAAGGGTGTCTTCATTGCATGTGTATTGCGTGTAAGTGAATATAATTGCTGTTCATGTTTTGTAATGAATGGAGTATAGGATTTCAGGTGGTAATCCTATTACCTGTTGTTTGAGTGAAGTATTATGCATCATATTGCAGAATGTAAAATACTGATTATATAGCATTTTAAGCAGAGAGTTTCTGCTCATTAATAGGGTAATCCCCATTTCTACTAAAAGATCAGTCGTGCAAACTCATGACCTCTTTCATCATATTTTCTCAATAAAGGTTAAGTGTTTTTTTCTTAGACAAAACACTTGTACAACATTTAGCTTCCAGTTCCATCAGAAGAAATGTGTCTGTGGTGTCTTCTGTTTATGACATCACCTAACCTTGTGGCTTAGTATGCAAATGATACTTTTTCCATTGAAAAGCAATAGATAAAAGGAAGAACCAAGCACTCAGGATTTAAATATAAGTTTGACAGCATTCATTAATACCGACTAATAATAATTCAGACTTTCAGGGCTCATAGGCCACTTTAACAATGTGTAACCAGTCCCACCCACCTCTTGGTGATGTCACATGCTCCCGCCCTCTCAGCAAACATCTGGCAAACCTAGTAACCCACTGACTCTAATGTAGCAGAAGTTGAAAAGCACTCATTAACACAAGACACCACACAAAGCTCCTCCAGTTCCTTTTGTTCATATTGTAGCCCGACGGAAGCGCTGGGCAGGTGGAGCAGCTTACTTGGAGGAGTGGGAGGTCACTCTCCCTTAAGCCGACTGATGTTTTTTTGTTACTTTATTCACAGTATAAACAATGTTTAGGTGGCAGAGTCCATTTATGCCTTGTAACACCCACACCATACCATCACTGAAAGGATGTTTATCATTTTGCCAGGGACTGTATAACATGTTACTCATACAGGATTCGGTTTTTAATGGAAAAATCTGTGTTTTTCAAATAGTTTAATTAAACTAGTTTGTTTGGGGGAGGGGGACGACGACTTACTTCAAACTTTATTTGTATGATACCCGAACTGTATGCGATCGCAGAATCAATGGGAACTAAATTTCCCATGATTCCGCGGTATAAGAAGCCAAAATCACGCACTTGGGCGCACAACTATCTTCCGAATTGCTTTGCCGACACAATTGTCAGCAATGCAATTTGGATGTTACATTAATAGAGTCCCTAGCAGGGGCTGGCGAATCTATGAATAAAATAAAGTAAAAAGTAAGTCCCCTCCCCAAAATAAATAAGGTCACTTAAAGGGACACTACCACTTACATAAGATGTAACTAGATTACCTGTGCATTTGAAACAAACACATATATATGACATATGCCACTGTTTTCTTTTTCTTTGTGTTTGAATTAATTGCATATAAAAGTAAAAATAAAATTCGGTGCATGTCTCCAGCATCCATTTTGAGAATTTTACCCATGATGCAACAGTCTCCAAAATCTTCCAGCAAATCTCACTTTACAGATGTGGCCAAAGCCTGCATGATGATATTATAAGATACACCCCTGCTCTCTTACTGGCTCCTGTGTATAACTTTATTTTACCTGTCTTCCAACAGAAAGAGAGGAGATTGACCTGATCAAACAGGATCATAACTCCGCCCCCTTGTGATGTAATAGTTACATTACCCTCCCATTCAATGGAAGTCTATGGTCAGAATTCAGACTTATAGACTGCATTCTGTGTCTCCAGACCCCAAATTTGATACTAGTGCTGTAAAGTCACTGGGGGGTGGCACCCAAAAACACTATGTTTCACAAAATGGCGGTGCCCAGTCACACTTGTTTAGTAAAATATTTCATAAAATAAACTTGCATAACAAACACAAAAGACATATCTGAAATCAACAATGAAAATAAAAAATAAAAAAAACCCTTTTCCTTTTTTGGTGGGAGTGTCTCTTTGAGTTAATTATTGACCCAATGTTGAAAAACACTGAGTCTCAAAAAAAGTTTAGCGGCCCTTTAAGTAGTTTTTTTTTTTTTTAGGATGCAGTAAAAATACACAAGATTGCTGACCAGGAAATGTATTATGTACTAAAGTGGTAATTTACTGTCCAAATACAACAAAGAAAACTATTTCAAGAGGAACTGCTCTGTTCCCAACTTCTATGTTTTAAAGTTTAGTTTAGTTGTGTTACAGGTGGGTGCTGTGGGTTAAATGACAAGGGATGTGGGGGTAATAATGGAAGGAGGGCAAGCGAAATGGAGGGTAGGGGGCAGAAAAAGGAAATAAAATCAAGGAATGCATTGTTTCAAAATAATTTTTATTATAGCACCGCCTGTGACTGGCAGAGTGTGTTCCAGTGGGGGTTATGGATAAAGGGCAACTATAAAGCTCTATGTCTGTTTATATGTGCCCTACATCTATAAACAGTGTATTTTTCTGTTGTGCTTTAAAAATGCAGTTTCTTTATTCTGAATAAAAAAAAATAATGGCATAATTAGGGTTGCCACCTCAGCCATTTTGCAGTATGTAGAAGTCATATGTGACCATAAGGCTCTATGGCCTTGGGGCTTCCAACTGCGGCCCCCCAGCTGTTTCTGTACTACAATCACCATAATTCCCTGCCAGTCAAGAAAGCTGGTGTGGAATTGTGGGATTTGCAGTTCTGCAGTAGTTGGAGGGCCACAGTTGGACGCCTGGGATCCGTATATGGCCGAGGTGGCCCTAGGCATAAGGATGATTTAACTTGCAGTGAGAATTTGTCCTCCAAATTGCCTCTGATTGGTGGGAATTATCTAATCTGCAACATAATAATGAGGCAATGGTAAGTGGGCGGAGCTTCGGTTTAGTGGGTGGGGTAACTTTTCTAGTAAGTAATTGGCAGCTGTGCTGCAAAGTGTCCCTGCAAATTGTTTTTGAAATGTTGGCAGCTATGGTTTATGTATGTGCTCTCACACCTATTGAAAATCCTAGACTTCTCCAGCTTGGATATAAGTCATGTTTGTCCCAAACACATGCACAGTCACAAAGCATAAAACAGCCAAACCAAAACACTGGCTGCAGAAATCCAGGTTGCCTGTGAGGGCCAAACCTCCTCAGTTTACTTGTTGTGCATCTGGTTGGAAAGTACACAGACACGTTAGATAATGTTCACATTGTCCAGGAAGCACAGTAAGCAAATTATACAGCTGCGTATGTTTATTGCAGGACTGGCAATGCTATTGTGTTATTTACTTATATACTTATAATGAAAACATGTTACAGTGTATAAAAAGCTTAAATTAAAGCAATGTGTGTAAATGTTATATGGATCAACATTGACCTATTTACCTTGAAGGGATTCCACACCTAAACATTGTTTCAATTGTGAATGTAGAGAATAAAATATTATATATATAATTATATATACTGGAGCTGGGATAGGCTTTATTCGTGAAAATGACTACTTTGATTGGCCTCAGTCTGACAGGGGAAATGGAGCCGATGCTCAAAGTGAACACGGCTACATTTCTCCAAATTGTGCCGTGCCCGAACTTCCGCGTTCGGGCACGCCTCCGTGACGTCACACGTAACGTCCGGAGGTCTCACATTTTTTTTGCAGGGACCCACAGGGTCTGTTAAGACGCTGAATGGGTCTCTCCGAGAGTGTTCCTGGCTAGCGATCACCTTGTGATCGGTGGCCAGGAACCAATCGTGACGTTTTGGTGCTTGCGTCGTTTGGGACGCAAGCACCTTGCGTCACGAAGGGGTTAATGAATAAAGCCCAAAGTGTCCACACAAGGACATCAGTAATTAATGTAAAAGTCAGTGTCCGTGGCAAGAGCTGTGAAGGTCCATAGACTATCATTAAAATGTCCATCACAACCTCTGTAACGCTCTTGAATATTTGCACCAGCACCTAAACTAGAAGAGTGCGCTCATCTCAGTCTATGATCACTGAGATGGCAATGGTTTACTCTGCCCTGCCACTTTTATACTCACCACCTTTATCAATGCCACCTAATTTGGTGATTTTCCTTTGGTGGAAGAGGCAGTAAATAATATATTAATATGAGTGCAATCTTTGTAAAATATAAATCTAGCTAGATGCACTACGTTTCTGCTTTTACCTCACATGAGGAAGCTGAGTTCACAGCTCCCATGACGTACACTCAATGTATTTCTTCAATTTCATTTATGTCTGTGAAATGTTCACAACTTCCTCAAATGTAATGTAAGCTGCCAGACTGGAGAGTCGAGTTTGCTCTAAGCCCCAGCGTTCATTGTGAGCTGGATGAAGCGTAAGTGGACATTGCATAAAGCCTGATACTGAGCTGGTGAATTTCAAATTAGAATGAAAAGGTCCAGAGAACAAACTGAGTTGTGGAATGTTACCCTGCAGAGTGGCATAGAATGGATTGAAGCAGCACGGCATGGCATCTACACGCTGCTTGTAGGATAAGGTGGAGAACAGAGATTTCCTGAGAACAAGACAGACCAGCATCCTTAGTCCAGATTCTTCTTCAACACAATGTCACTGAAACTGAAAAGGAACTGGGAATTCAGCTTGAAATCTGATTTGGGGAAAATAGGTAAAAAAATATATATATATATAATGCTTTTTTTAAACATTTTTTGGGGGTTCAAGATGAGTGAGGGTCTATATCATTTGCTATGAGGGGTTTGTGAAAGTACTTGATATGTGTCACTGATTGTCTGTCTATGAAGACTTGCGTATTAAGGTAGTGTGCAACCACTTATTATTAATAAAAAAATGTTGATAAGGGCCTCTATTCAATGACGTGAGTTATCACTGTGTTTAAATTCAAAATGTTTAATTGAAGTCTATAGTATGAAATAACCCCAGAAACTCCTGTATTGAATATACAGCAAACTAATTGCCAAACAAAAACAATATGTTATTTGAGTGTGTCTAATTATCTTCATAAATCTTCACAGACAGTAGTGTATAGGACAGGACCAAAGGTTCTTCGTGCCCAATGCAAACTGGGATTTTCGTTTTTTGTCCCGTCTGCTAGAAATGTCCCTCTCTATGGGAATCTGCACTGATTAATTAGGGGACCCCCAAAGCGCCTATCTGATCTAGACATTCCATTATTATGAGAATTTTCAGTCTCCATTATTTTAGTCAGAGGCATCTGACAACTGTGTGTGCATGTGTGTAATCTATATAACATCCACATGTATATAAAACACTCTCACTTGAGACCGTACAGGCAAAAAAGTATTATACATCTAATCTTAGCTCTCTAATTAGTTAAAGCAGCTAATGCACATTTGCATTGTCCTCTAAAGGAGGAAGCTTGGATATTTTTTGGAGGTATCTGGTAATTTTGGGGGATATCCCGTATTTTTTCAGAGCCATTGTGCAATCCGATAGATATTTATTTCCTCAAAAATGTTCCTTATTCCTGTCCTAACTTTGCTATTTCACTGTCTGACATTAGCATCTATGCAGATCACCAGCCTCAAATCCTAGTTGCCAACATCGGCCATGTTTCCAGGGACACATATTTGTTCCTACAGAAAGAGCATGCAAAGTGCTGCCCGATAGTATGTAGGATGGCTATACAAGCAGACACAATCCAGTTAATTAATTAATCATGGTAGATCCTATGATATCTTCACCCTGATTAATTAATTGGATTGTGTCTGTGCCTATACTTCTTACATATTGCTGGGCTGCACTTTGCATGGTCTTTCTGCAGCGTGAGGGGAAAAAAAGCACAGATTTCTTTGCTCAACAAATGAGTCTTGTAGCTGTGTTTTACACCAAAGCAATGTCTGAAATCAAACTGATGTTCCCAGTCGTGTCAGATGTACGTGACTTTCAGTATTCAATAATTAATGAGAAAGATACAATATTACAGAAAGATTAGTAGATACCCGTTATATAACCTTCCAGTGAAAGTACTAAACACTGTAAAGGAATTCAAGAATGCCTGGAATGTAACCATCTTCTGCCTTAATAATCTGTCTAAACATGACAAAACTTTGGAAAGGCTACAAAAAGGTACAAATGCCATTTCTTACTTATAATGGTGATTGTGACTTTTTTTATTTTATAAATCCTGACATTTTCTTGTGCATGGAGACAGTGACTAATTCAATATAGCGGATATCCTGTTTTTAGTTGCTGATTTATTTTTTATACACTCACCGTTTCCCGTTTAAAGTTCAGGATCAGTGTAATATTTCTGTGTGCATTATCAATACCCTCATCCATAACCCCATATGATCACTGTTATTTTTTATTACACCGATCAGCCTTGGGTCCTGCCATTCATGTGGATGTTACTGTGACATGAACCACCTACCTAAGCAGTGTTGCAGACCATGTACACCCTTTCATGGAAACGGTATTCCCTGATGGCATTGGCCTCTTTCAGCAGGATAATGCGCCCTGCCACAAAGCCAAAATGGTTCAGGAATGGTTTGAGGAACACAACAACGAGTTCACGGTGTTGACTTGGCCTCCAAATTCCCCAATCTCAATCCAATGTGGGATCTGCTGGACAAACAAGTCAGATCCATGGAGGTCCCACCTCACAACTTACAGGGCTTAACGTCTTGTTGCTGGATACCATAGCACACCTTCAGCGGTCTAGTGCCATGCCTGGACGGGTCAGGGCTGTTTTGGTCATAATGTTATGGCTGATCCATGATTATGGAAAGGACCACCCATTGGTAATTGGAATTGTGGTATGGACCACCCATTAGAAAAATTAAGCTCTGCCACGTGTGAACATAAGTATTAAAATATAAATGAAATGATTGCAGCCTGCTGGTCAGTGGTTAATACACCACCTGTACAATCTGTTAAAGCCTCTGAGTTACATTTTTTGCATGGTCTTTCTGCAGCATATGGAACAAAAATGTGTCCCTGGAAACATGGCTGATGTTGACAACTATGTGAGATATATACAATGAGTTCCATTAAGTTGGGCAATGGTACCTCTGATCTGAGAGTAGCTCAGTGCACCTTTCCAGGCAAAATATGTTAATAATATTATCATTCTTAAGTTTAAAAAAACAAATACTGTCATTAACAGGCCTTGTTAAAGTGTTCTATCCATGCTCATATGATTCTGAAGATTTGGTTAGCGCTTATCTTTATGTAAGATTAATTAACGTTTATGCTATCAGATGTCAATCAAATGGCTCCCATTGATTGCTGGAGGGTTGTGCAAAGCTGGCAATGTGTTCAGGGGCTCAGGCATTTATACCGCTGCAGCTGCCATTAAAGAAAAATGTTAGCGCTTGGGGGATATATGTGCTTGATTTTAGTTTACCGCAAGTGAACGTGTGTGCAGATGAGACCAATTTTATCCTCCCCCTCACATGTGCCTAGCTTGGTATAGATTTTGGTATAATACATTGAAACCACAGCACAGGATGTGACTATATTGCCTAATGCTTTCTGTCCTGGAAGAAAAAGACTGAATTACAACAAAAAGTTGTCATATTGTTTTTCTTTTTTTAAACACATTATTTACCCCTTTTAACAGCAGACTTTTTGAGATTTATATATTTCTACTAAATAGTTTGCGAGGCCTCAAGACATTATACTGTCTGGGTCCAAAATTGAAATGGTGCCCTCCCTAACCCAGAAACAAAGAAAAATAGGACGTTGGCACTCTCCAATCCGAGTATAAACAAAGTATTTATTGATCCAAGAAAACCGACCAAACAAAAAATATTGATAAATTCAGTGGAACATGTGCAGGAGTGCAGACAGGAGATAGATTGCCTTACCCACACACACAGAAAGTAATACATGCACACATACACTCAGACACACACAGTCATACACATACACTCAGACACACATAGTCATGCACATACACTTAGACACACATAGTCATGCACATACACTCAGACACACATAGTCATGCACATACACTCCGACACACATAGTCATGCACATATACTCAGACACACACACAGTCACAGAACCTGGGCAGGTGCTGTAGTAACCCTAGGGTTAGGGTTCAATGAAAATAAAAAAGTAATTAAAAATAAAATATACAAATAAATTATAAAAAAGAAAAGAAAAGAAAAACAAAACAAACTTTTTTCCCCTTAACCTTAGGGTTAGGGTTTATCATGACCCTGACCCTAGAATTAGGGTTAGTGATACAAATGTATATAAATAATAAAAATATAATAAAATAAATTAATAAAAAATAAAATTTAGTAAAACAAATAAATAAAAAAAAATACAAATAATTTGTATAAAAGAAATAAAAATAAAACCTTGTTTTTTTTTGTTCTAACCCTGTTGGGTTAGGGTTAAAAAAAAAAAATTCAAATAAATGATAAAAAAAAATAAGACATTATTTCGTAGAGGACCAGTGACATGCTAGGACTGTCAGTGTTTCTCTAGGGATTATTTTTTTTTTCTTCTTTTTTTAAAAGAGATGAATGCCCCTTTAATTGTGTCCCTATATAATATAATAATGCATCTAGGCAGATTAGAATTACCGAATGGTTCTTATCTGCCGACACATTCTATGTATCTATGTTTCTATGATTACCTAGCACTGCGTACTTGCATGGGTAAATGACTGCGTACTTGTATGGGTAAATGACTGCGTGCTTGTATGGGTAAATAACTGCCTACTTGCATTGGTAAATGACTGTGTGATTGAATTGGGTAAATGACTGCGTGCTTGTATTGGGTAAATGACTGCGTACTTGTATTGGGTAAATGACTGCGTGCTTGTATTGGGTAAATGACTGCGTGCTTGCATGGGTAAATGACTACGTGCTTGTATTGGGTAAATGACTGCGTGATTGTATTGGGTAAATTACTGTGTGCTTGTATTGGGTAAATGACTGTGTGCTTGTATTGGGTAAATGACTGTGTGCTTGCAATGGTAAATGACTGTGTGCTTGTATTGGGTAAATGACTGTGTGCTTGCAATGGTAAATGACTACGTGCTTGTATTGGGTAAATGACTGCGTGCTTGTATTGGGTAAATGACTGCGTGCTTGTATTGGGTAAATGACTGCGTGCTTGTATTGGGTAAATGACTGCGTGCTTGTATTGGGTAAATGACTGTGTCCTTGTATTGGGTAAATGACTGCGTGCTTGTATTGGGTAAATGACTGTGTGCTTGTATTGGGTAAATGACTGCGTGCTTGTATTGGGTAAATTACTGTGTGCTTGTATTGGGTAAGTGACTGTGTGCTTGTATTGGGTAAGTGACTGTGTGCTTGTATTGGGTAAATGACTGTGTGCTTGTATTGGGTAAATGACTGTGTGCTTGTATTGGGTAAATGACTGTGCTTGTATTGGGTAAATGACTCTGTGCTTGTATTGGGTAAATGACTGTGTGCTTGTATTGGGTAAATGACTGCGTGCTTGCATGGGTAAATGACTACGTGCTTGCATGGGTAAATGACTGTGTGCTTGCATGGGTAAATGACTACGTGCTTGTATTGGGTAAATGACTGTGCTTGTATTGGGTAAATGACTCTGTGCTTGTATTGGGTAAATTACTACGTGCTTGTATTGGGTAAATGACTGTGTGCTTGTATTGGGTAAATGACTGCGTGCTTGTATTGGGTAAATGACTGCGTGCTTGTATTGGGTAAATGACTGTGAGCTTGTATTGGGTAAATGACTGTGTGCTTGTATTGGGTAAATGACTGTGTCCTTGTATTGGGTAAATGACTGCGTGCTTGTATTGGGTAAATGACTGTGTGCTTGTATTGGGTAAATGACTGCGTGCTTGTATTGGGTAAATTACTGTGTGCTTGTATTGGGTAAGTGACTGTGTGCTTGTATTGGGTAAGTGACTGTGTGCTTGTATTGGGTAAATGACTGTGTGCTTGTATTGGGTAAATGACTGTGTGCTTGTATTGGGTAAATGACTGCGTGCTTGTATTGGGTAAATGACTGTGTGCTTGTATTGGGTAAATGACTGCGTGCTTGCATGGGTAAATGACTACGTGCTTGCATGGGTAAATGACTGTGTGCTTGCATGGGTAAATGACTACGTGCTTGTATTGGGTAAATGACTGTGCTTGTATTGGGTAAATGACTCTGTGCTTGTATTGGGTAAATTACTACGTGCTTGTATTGGGTAAATGACTGTGTGCTTGTATTGGGTAAATGACTGCGTGCTTGTATTGGGTAAATGACTGCGTGCTTGTATTGGGTAAATGACTGTGAGCTTGTATTGGGTAAATGACTGTGTGCTTGTATTGGGTAAATGACTGTGAGCTTGTATTGGGTAAATGACTGTGTGCTTGTATTGGGTAAATGACTGTGTCCTTGTATTGGGTAAATGACTGTGTGCTTGCAATGGTAAATGACTGCATGCTTGTATTGGGTAAATGACTGCGTGCTTGTATTGGGTAAATGACTGCGTGCTTGTATTGGGTAAATGACTGTGTGCTTGTATTGGGTAAATGACTGTGTCCTTGTATTGGGTAAATGACTGTGTGCTTGCAATGGTAAATGACTGCATGCTTGTATTGGGTAAATGACTGCGTGCTTGTATTGGGTAAATGACTGTGTGCTTGTGTTGGGTAAATGACTGTGTCCTTGTATTGGGTAAATTACTGTGTGCTTGCAATGGTAAATGACTGCATGCTTGTATTGGGTAAATGACTGCGTGCTTGTATTGGGTAAATGACTGCGTGCTTGTATTGGGTAAATGACTGCGTGCTTGTATTGGGTAAATGACTGTGAGCTTGTATTGGGTAAATGACTGTATGCTTGTATTGGGTAAATGACAGTGTCCTTGTATTGGGTAAATGACTGTGTGCTTGCAATGGTAAATGACTGCGTGCTTGTATTGGGTAAATGACTGCGTGCTTGTAATGGTAAATGACTGCGTGCTTGTATTGGGTAAATGACTGTGTGCTTGTATTGGGTAAATGACTGTGTGCTTGTATTGGGTAAATGACTGTGTGCTTGTATTGGGTAAATGACTGTGTGCTTGTATTGGGTAAATTACTGTGTGCTTGTATTGGGTGAATGACTGCGTGCTTGTATTGGGTAAATGACTGCGTGCTTGTATTGGGTAAATGACTGTGAGCTTGCATTGGGTAAATGACTGTGTGCTTGTATTGGGTAAATGACTGTGAGCTTGTATTGGGTAAATGACTGTGTGCTTGTATTGGGTAAATGACTGTGTCCTTGTATTGGGTAAATGACTGTGTGCTTGCAATGGTAAATGACTGCATGCTTGTATTGGGTAAATGACTGCGTGCTTGTATTGGGTAAATGACTGCGTGCTTGTATTGGGTAAATGACTGTGTGCTTGTATTGGGTAAATGACTGTGTCCTTGTATTGGGTAAATGACTGTGTCCTTGTATTGGGTAAAGGACTGTGTGCTTGCAATGGTAAATGACTGCATGCTTGTATTGGGTAAATGACTGCGTGCTTGTATTGGGTAAATTACTGTGTGCTTGTGTTGGGTAAATGACTGTGTGCTTGCAATGGTAAATGACTGTGTCCTTGTATTGGGTAAATGACTGTGTGCTTGCAATGGTAAATGACTGCATGCTTGTATTGGGTAAATGACTGCGTGCTTGTATTGGGTAAATGACTGCGTGCTTGTATTGGGTAAATGACTGCGTGCTTGTATTGGGTAAATGACTGTGAGCTTGTATTGGGTAAATGACTGTATGCTTGTATTGGGTAAATGACAGTGTCCTTGTATTGGGTAAATGACTGTGTGCTTGCAATGGTAAATGACTGCGTGCTTGTATTGGGTAAATGACTGTGTGCTTGCAATGGTAAATGACTGCGTGCTTGTATTGGGTAAATGACTGTGTGCTTGTATTGGGTAAATGACTGTGTGCTTGTATTGGGTAAATGACTGTGTGCTTGTATTGGGTAAATGACTGTGTGCTTGTATTGGGTAAATGACTGTGTGCTTGTATTGGGTAAATTACTGTGTGCTTGTATTGGGTGAATGACTGCGTGCTTGTATTGGGTAAATGACTGCGTGCTTGTATTGGGTAAATGACTGCATGCTTGTATTGGGTAAATGACTGCGTGCTTGTATTGGGTAAATGACTGTGAGCTTGTATTGGGTAAATGACTGTGCATGGGTAAATGACTGCGTGTGCTTGTATTGGGTAAATGACTGCGTGCTTGTATTGGGTAAATGACTGCGTGCTTGTATTGGGTAAATGACTGTGCTTGTATTGGGTAAATGACTTCGTGCTTGCATGGGTAAATGACTGCGTGCTTGTATTGGGTAAATGACTGCGTGCTTGTATTGGGTAAATGACTGCGTGCTTGCAATGGTAAATGACTGTGAGCTTGTATTGGGTAAATGACTGTATGCTTGTATTGGGTAAATGACAGTGTCCTTGTATTGGGTAAATGACTGTGTGCTTGCAATGGTAAATGACTGCGTGCTTGTATTGGGTAAATGACTGTGTGCTTGCAATGGTAAATGACTGCGTGCTTGTATTGGGTAAATGACTGTGTGCTTGTATTGGGTAAATGACTGTGTGCTTGTATTGGGTAAATGACTGTGTGCTTGTATTGGGTAAATGACTGTGTGCTTGTATTGGGTAAATTACTGTGTGCTTGTATTGGGTGAATGACTGCGTGCTTGTATTAAGTAAATGACTGCGTGCTTGTATTGGGTAAATGACTGTGAGCTTGTATTGGGTAAATGACTGTGTGCTTGTATTGGGTAAATGACTGTGAGCTTGTATTGGGTAAATGACTGTGCATGGGTAAATGACTGCGTGTGCTTGTATTGGGTAAATGACTGCGTGCTTGTATTGGGTAAATGACTGCGTGCTTGTATTGGGTAAATGACTGTGCTTGTATTGGGTAAATGACTTCGTGCTTGCATGGGTAAATGACTGCGTGCTTGCAATGGTAAATGACTGCGTGCTTGCAATGGTAAATGACTGCGTGCTTGCAATGGTAAATGACTGCGTGCTTGTATTGGGTAAATGACTGCGAGCTTGTATTGGGTAAATGACTGCGTGCTTGTATTGGGTAAATGACTGTGTGCTTGTATTGGGTAAATGACTGTGTGCTTGTATTGGATAAATGACTGTGTGCTTGTATTGGGTAAATGACTACGTGCTTGTATTGGGTAAATGACTGCGTGCTTGTATTGGGTAAATGACTGTGTGCTTGTATTGGGTAAATGACTGTGTCCTTGTATTAGGTAAATGACTGTGTGCTTGTATTGGGTAAATGACTGCGTGCTTGTATTGGGTAAATTACTGTGTGCTTGTATTGGGTAAATGACTGCGTGCTTGTATTGGGTAAATGACTGTGTGCTTGTATTGGGTAAATGACTGTGTCCTTGTATTAGGTAAATGACTGTGTGCTTGTATTGGGTAAATGACTGCGTGCTTGTATTGGGTAAATTACTGTGTGCTTGTATTGGGTAAATGACTGCGTGCTTGCATGGGTAAATGACTACGTGCTTGCATGGGTAAATGACTACGTGCTTGTATTGGGTAAATGACTGTGCTTGTATTGGGTAAATTACTACGTGCTTTTATTGGGTAAATGACTGTGTGCTTGTATTGGGTAAATGACTGTGAGCTTGTATTGGGTAAATGACTGTGTGCTTGTATTGGGTAAATTACTGCGTGCTTGTATTGGGTAAATGACTGCGTGCTTGTATTGGGTAAATGACTGCGTGCTTGTATTGGGTAAATGACTGCGTGCTTGTATTGGGTAAATGACTGTGTGCTTGTATTGGGTAAATGACTGCGTGCTTGTATTGGGTAAATGACTGCGTGCTTGTATTGGGTAAATGACTGCGTGCTTGTATTGGGTAAATGACTGCGTGCTTGTATTGGGTAAATGACTGTGTGCTTGTATTGGGTAAATGACTGTGTCCTTGTATTGGGTAAATGACTGTGTGCTTGTATTGGGTAAATGACTGTGTCCTTGTATTGGGTAAATGACTGCGTGCTTGTATTGGGTAAATGACTGTGTGCTTGCATGGGTAAATGACTGTGTGCTTGTATTGGGTAAATGACTGTGTGCATGCATGGGTAAATGACTGTGTGCATGTATTGGGTAAATGACTGTGTACTTGTATTATGTAAATGACTGTGTGCTTGTATTGGGTAAATGACTACGTGCTTGTATTGGATAAAGGACTGCGTGCTTTTATTGGGTAAATGACTGCGTGCTTGTATTGGGTAAATGACTGCGTGCTTGTATTGGGTAAATGACTGTGTGCTTGCATGGGTAAATGACTGTGTGCTTGTATTGGGTAAATGACTGTGTGCTTGCATGGGTAAATGACTGTGTGCATGTATTGGGTAAATGACTGTGTACTTGTATTGGGTAAATGACTATGTGCTTGTATTGGGTAAATTACTCGTATTGACTAAGGTTATTCTGAAGTAAGTTTTTTGCACTGCAAATATATGTTCACAGTTTCATTTTATTTAATTTATGTAGTCCTGTTTTTTTTGTGATAATATATATGTTGTCTTCTCTGTATTTTTTCATTTGATGAATCTTGTTTGGGTAGAACAACCGCAGTGAAAATGAGCTTAATTCCAAATCCCTTCCATTCAACATTCCCATCACTTTCCTCCCAGAAGCCCAGAATAATGGTCGGGCTAGGAATTCCAAATTTGACAAAATATTATCAAGCAGCTCAAAAGGCCCAGGTTGAATTATCCCTCAAGTCCCAGAATAACAGCACTTGGATACACATAGAAGATGCCCAGTTACACCCATGAAGGATCAGCCAAATTGTATGGCACAAGACAAGTACTGGTATACAGTCAGAGGCGTAACTGGAAACCACAGGGCCCCACTGCAAAAAGTGCACTGGGGCCCCCCCATGCATCTTCCCCCGCCCATCCTTTTGTATAACACATACAGATACACAGAATAACTCTTCTACAGATACAAACACTGACAAACATACAGATACACAGACTCACACTGATACACATGTGGATATCCATACACACATACAGACAGACACACATATAGACGCACATGCAGATGCACATACACATAAGGACATTCATGCAGATATAAACAGTGACACACATACAGGTACGTAGGGGCACACACTGACAGATGCAGACAAACAGAAACACATACAGACACACATACAAACAAACAAACATTCAGATACACATACAAAGAGATAAACATACAGACCCACATGCAGACACAAAAAAAAAATTACTCACCCTCCTGTTTCCTACCTTTTAGGTGCAGGAGGGTGACTTCCCTGGGGTGCAGTGGCTGCCTCACGATGATGGGAGTCAGACCTCGCATTCTGACTCCCTCCCCGGCGGTTTCTTCCAGCGGCACTCTGTTAGCTGGGAGGAAGAGGAAGTGACTAGGAAGTGACGGCTTCCTCCCAACTCTGATGTCATACTGGGGCCCTGTCACGCTCTTAAAGCGCTGCAGCGCTGACCGGGCCTCAGAAAATCTGATGTGCCACCACCACAATGCCGGCGGGCACCTGGTCTCAAGGGTTGCAGGGCAGCCGGGCCCCTGGCGTGACGGGCCCGGTCGCAGCTGCGACCCCTACGACAACGGTAGTTCTGCCACTGTATACAGTTGATAAGTCTGCTACATGTTTGGTGGGATTTTTTAAAGGTCAATAGGCTGTAGAGGAAAGCTTCACTCTAGTCCAACATCTTGTTAACATTAGCTTACCCTCTGCATCTGAAGTAGAAATCGTGCATTTTTTACCAGAAGATTTTAGTTCCTTGACCCTTAAGTTTAAAGGAGCGGGTACTTGTAGGAAAAGTAAATGCCCTCTTTGGCATAAATATTTAAGGGGACAGTCTAGTCCCCAAACTCACTTAGGTGCAAGATGAAGATCACTGTTTGAATGGTGCAGAGGCTTTTATCCCTGTGGGATTTGATGCAGGCATTCTGGATAAATCACATTTTTTTATTTGACTCAAGCCCTCCCAAGTGATTACACTGCATGTTTACTGCAGGTGCGGCAGCACTGATTCTATAGACACTGAGGATATAAAGTTTTGTTTCATATAGTCACTTCCTGTCCTCCTCAAATTGAGTCTATCAAGTGGCCTATGAGTGACCTTGCTCTTGTACACAGTAGGATCTCTTAACAGTGCAACACAGTGTCTGATGATATCACTAGAGATACAAGATATTCCATTCATTTGAATGGCATTATTCACATTGGTTCCTGTAGCAAAAAAAAAAAAAGGAAATAACTTTTACTCATCTAGTGTGGGCAGTCCTTGTTTCTTGCAAACTGCTGTGATTTCATAATTTCTTCTAGCTGTAAGTATTTTTTATTTTAAGCAATGAAAAATGTAAAACATGGAAGTTTAAAGTAGTGGAAGTGTTAGAGGTTAACAGAGTGAAGGAGTTTAAACATCGTGGGATAGGCAAACGGCCAGGGACTAATGGCCGTATGCTTGCGTATGCTCCCTGCTTGCGTGTTCCTCGCCCTGATCACTTCATGTAGCCCCCAGACAAGGTCGGGGAGGGGCAATCATGACAGGGTGCTGAGAGGATATGTCAGCCTATAGTGGGAATCAGTGGGAGGAGTTGGGAGAGTATAAAAGACAGGAACAGGAAGTTCTTGGGCCATTTTAGGAAAAATTTTCCCCATATACCTGTTGTCCCACCCACCCTCCCTAATTTTATGATTAATGAGCCTTTATTTATTTATTTATTACATGTCACAGCGTTGGCGGAAGCTTGCAGGGTATCCAGGAGGGTTAATGGAAGATTTGGATTGGGGAGAGTCAATCGGGACTCTGGTGGGAGGTTCGAGGGGAAAGTTGTACCTCGAACCTCAGGTATTGGGGGCATTGGGATATGCCCAGAACATGGACTTCGGCAGCCACCTGGATACACTTGCAAGCTTGATTGGTTTTTCCTGTATATGGAATGTTTTAATATTTATGTTTATGTTATGTTTAGTCATTGTATTAATTATGGATATATATACATAGGTGGAATATGTATGTATATGTGTATATGATTGTAAATGCAATGGCTATTTAAATAAAGTGCTGTGGCCGTTGTTTTACCCCACAGTCTGGTTTTAAGTTTAGTTATTTCTACGCGAACACATATCCTCAATGATAGAAGCTACCATGTCATGATCGGCAGCCAGGAACACACAGACGCTGGATGGCACTTTGGTCGTTAAGGACCAGGGCCGGTGCAAGGATTTTCATCTACACAGGTGAAGGTGCATTTTGGTGCCCCCCTCCTCTGACCTGCCACGTCTCCCACACCACCAACCCTCCATACATTTTATATATATATATCTATAAAAGTATAATGTATAGCGTGGAAAAAAAATACATCCAAATATTCAACTTGCATGCTTTAAATTTGTCACACATTGACAGCCTAACACACATTGAAACCCTTAAACACAAAGACACCCTTGCAGTCACACACAGATACACACTTACACACACACCCTTACACAGACACAGTGACACACTTACACACACACACACCCTTACACAGACACCCTTACACAGACACCCTTACACACCCTCACACAGACACAGTGACACACTTACACACACACCCTTACACAGACACAGTGACACACTTACACACACACACACACAGAAAGTGACACACTTACACACACCCTTACCACTTACACACACAGTGACACCTATACACACATAACCTGAGACACATTATTTTTCCATTTAATATGTTAGGATTTTGCCCCTCAAATATGCCATTTAATATGCCAGGATGTTGCCCCTCAATATGCCATTTAATATGCCAGGATTTTGCCACCCTCCCCCCCTTCCCCAGTACTTACCTCCTTGCTGCTGTCTCTGCTCTGCAGGTCCTCTGCTGTGAGGAAAGCGCTGTACGCTCCCCTCCAAACTTCAATAAACTTCAATAAAGTTTGTTAAAAAAAAAAAATGCGACCAGAGTAACTTCTTTGAAGCTGCACGGCTGGAGGGGAGTGCACAACACGTCCCTCACAGCCGCGGACCGGCTAAACCCACTGATGGTCGGCCTGGGGGCGCAGGCGATTTTCCCGCCTTGCCTTGTGGTGCCCTAAGGCAGCCGCCTGTGCTGCCTTACAGTAGCGCCGGCCCTGTTAAGGACCAAAGCACCATCCTGCGTGAAGGGGTTAAACAATACTTTCACATTTTAGGTTCTGCCTCTTTAAATTTTTCATGTATTTCCTGATTTCACATTATGACAGGATTGCATGACACTTATGAAACAAAACGCCAAGTTCAATGATTACCATCATGCTAGATTCCAGCAGAGAAACAGGAAGTGTCTCAACACAGAAATCTATCCCACAACTGTGGATAGTTTCCTTTCATATTCTATGAGAGTAAACATGAACACACACTTCACTGCTGTGTTTAGTTGATGCTGCCGACAGGCCTACATTTTACTGATTACAGTCCTGTATCTTCCGTGTGTGCTTGTTGTGCGCCGCACACCATGCACAATCCCGCCCTGTATTTCTGGAGTTTGTTTGCTCTGAACAGACAGCACACAAACCCTGAAAATAAATAAAATATAGCCGAGAGGCTGACAGAATCACATATTCCTTTGCCATTTCGAAAATTATTTAAGTGTTCATGAATAACACAGCTACTGCCTTGTGTATTTAAAATGTATCCATTCTTTAACTCAGTCATGTCCAAAGTCTGGACCGCGGACCAATTGCGGCCCCTGTCCTGGTTTAATATGGCCCTACAGGTAATTTGGCAACATCTATCTGTTGTGGCCCCAGTAAATCGCGGGATTTGGTGTTCGTAGCTATGTGACATGGAAGTCACGTGACATAGGTCACATGACCTCCCACGATGTATACTATCGGCGCACATAGGGGGTTCTCCCGTTTTGCATTGCGGATAAGAGGTCCTTGAGGTAAGAGCCTGAATGTCACTGTAATACTAATGAAATTAACAAATACTTTTATGGCATAGTGTAAGTGTGTTTGTGGCAGACAGTGTGTGTGACTATGAGGGTGGAATAGTGTAACTGTGTGTATATGAGGGTGGAATAGTGTAATTGTGTGTATGAGGGTGGCAAAGTGTAAGTGTGTGTGTATGAAGGTGGCATAGTGTAAGTGTGTGTGTGAGAGGGTGGCATAGTGTAAGTATGTGTGTGTGAATTCATTTGCATTTGATTTTAATGGTCCAAAGAATGTCAGGCAATATGGTCGGCCCTCAAGCATATTCAATTCATCAAATTTGTCTCTCTTTGAAAAAAGTTTGGACAGCCCTGCTTTAACTGGATATTGACACTTCTGCTTAGGAAGTGATACTTCCTCACTACAGCGATCATATAACCATTGAATAGTCACAACAAGAGGACATAGTCTTACATTAGAGGGACAAAAGGTTTAAAAGTAATATGAGCAAGTATTTCTTTACTTACTTAATGGAGGGGTGAGGATGTGAGGGAAGATAATTTTAGGGGATGATGTAAAGTGTGATGTTGGAGTATTGGTGTCATGGCCTTTACCAGGTCAGGCAGGAGTTTCAGTGCAGGGATAGTGGAGGTGTCTGGTTACATGTTGATATTAATTGTGCATGGTGTGAACAGATATGGAAACAAGGAGATAGGGATTGGAATAAAGAGTGAAGGAGAGACAAAAGGGAACTTAGGCAAGGAAATACAGAATAGGAAAAGGGGTTGAGTAGGAACTGCAGTTTGAAAAAAGAGCTATAGCAGGGACTGTAGACAAAGCAGAGGTAGGGGTACAGAGGGTTAAACAAGGGGTGAGGCCTTAGGTAAGAGTAACTGTGGCGGAACCAACCTCGCCACTATGTTCTGGAGAAGCCTGGTTGCTCGCCTGCTGCCTCTGGACTATGGCCCCATTGTAAAAGCTTGCATTTTCCCCTGCAGAAAGGCTTGTTCGTGCCTTTCTGCCTGGGTGTTCGGTAGATTGAATCTACCGAACCAACTCACAAATGAATGGACTACCTGGGTAAGGGATGTGCCATAACACTATGCGTTAATATTGTTAGTTAGTTATATTCTGTTAGTATATTGGTTAAGTGTAATGTTTAATTCTGTTAGTAGACCACTCTGAAAGTTTATAATGTGACAGTGACTCCAATAGTTTACTCCAACATCCATTGTTCTGTAGTAACTGGATTAACTGGTAAACTGATTATGTTGTGTACATTATGTTTCTTACTGTGTGTCTACTCACTGTATGGTAATTTGGTTTGCAGTCTGAATGTCTAATGTTTTCCTAGCCCCAGTTATTTGGAGAACTGTTTAGTTCCATCCCCCCCATTGTATACTAATGTCTGTGATGTCATGTGTATGTCTTTTATAAATCTGTGTTGTTTGTCAAATAAAGTAGTTCAATTTTGCTGTACCTAACTGCTAGATGTCCTGTCTATTTGGGTACAAAGAGCAAGGGTCCAGGAAAGACTTGCTGGGTGTGACGGTCCATTACAATTGGCAAGCGACGGGATGGTTCTCACAGCCCAGAAAGACAGCTACAAGGCAACACCATTTCCTGGATTTATAATTTGAGGGCAACGCATGTCTCAGTACAGCGACCCTGACAGCAGCAGAATGGAACCAGGCTGGACCCAAACAGCAGTTCCAAATGAGGAGGAAGACCTGGATGGCCGGGATGCAATAAGGAAAGGCATCTGGTACCAGGCACTGGATAATGTACAATATCAGCGGGGCGAGGGACTCCCCAGCGAGGAGCAGCGACAGCAGACGCGACTGGAACTGCGGATGCCCGGATGCCCTTCCTGGGAGAGCAGCCCCTGGAGCATTGGGTAAAGGAGTTCGAGCACCGGGTATGGCAGGAGCTATGGCTAGAGGATGCCTACCAGTTCGGTATACACCCTGGACAGTGGAGCAAGAAAACCCAGAGGGAGAAGAGTTTAATGGCCCTGGCTTGCTGTGGGAGGCTTTCACAGAACCTGACTTTGGGAGCACTGACGAGACCCGGTTCCAAGAACTTTTTGACTGGAGGGAGGGTATGCAAGTCTGGGATGACCCCCACAAAGTGAGACCAGAATTGACGCACCTGGTATCCCTGGAATGGGAACTGGAGCAGTATTACAAACACCTGTTCCGCTCCATTGAGGATACCCAGCAGGAGAGCATTGTGGCAGACCCAGGTCCAGAGCCCTTCAGCTGGGAGGATATCATAGAGATGTACTGGGAGGACCTCCAGCCGCCAAGTGGAGATGGGACCGAGGTCTCTCCACTGGCCCCACAGGGAGAGGAGAGCATCGTCTCCATCCCCCAGCGGCAGTGTGATTTGCAGGGAACAGAGAGCCCCGTCTCCTTTCCCCAGCGGCAGGCTGAGTTACAGGGGGCAGAGACAATCGGTCCTGTCCCCCAGCAGCAGAGTGTTTTATTGGGAGAGGAGAGCCTTGTCCTCCCTCCCCAGCGGCAGAGTGTTTTATTGGGAGAGGAGAGCCTTGTCCTCCCTCCCCAGAGGCAGATAGAGCAGGGAATAGAGAGCCAGGCTCCTTTCCCCAGTGGCAGAGTGTCCAGCAGGGAATAGAGAGCCCAGTCTCCTTTCCCCAGCAGCAGGACACTGTATTGGGAGCGGAGACAGTTGGAACACCCTAGAGGAGGTGAGGTATGACAAGGGTAACTAAGCTGGAGCACTCTAGAGGGGGTGACGTCTGAGAAGGGAGACGAGGCAGGAGAAACACTCGAGAGAGGGTGACTTAGCAGGAGAAACACCCAAGATATGGTGATTAAGCAGGAGAAATACCCGAGAGAGGGTGACTAAGCAGGAGAAATACCCAAGAGAGGGTGACTAAGCGGGAGAAATACCCGAGAGAGGGTGACTAAGCAGGAGAAATACCCGAGAGAGGGTGACTAAGCAGGAGAAATACCTGAGAGAGGGTGACTAAACAGGAGTGACTTTAAGGGAGCAATTTAGCTGAAGAAATATTGCTGTAGACAAAGGGTCTCAGTAGATGCTGAAAAACATCTGCCAGGCTGGTTGAGCTGCCCAGGTTCAGTTCCTGGACAGCAGAGGATCAGGAACAGAAGAAGCAACTCTTAGAAGTCAGGCATCCAACTTCAATGCAAAAGCACTGCATGCAATAAACTGCAGCTATTTAACAGGGGTGTGTTGCAAAAGTTAAGTTAGTAGGATAGGGAGGCCTCTATAGGAGGAAGGAGGTATATAAGCACAAAATGTAGGACTTTGAAATACATGAGTCAGAAGGTCAGAGTAGAACCCTGACAATGGGAAAAGAGGGGGCATCTGGGGTGCTGGGAGGACAGAAAAGGGCTGTCCCACAACAGATGCTGTGTCTTAGCTCCCTCTTTTCCTATGCTCCAACGTCGCAGTTACCGCTCCCTTATACCTTCCCAAGCATCACAACCTGTAATGCTGAGTAGAACAAAACAAAAATTTTGGTTTAGTTTTCGTCCATTCAGACGACAATGTTATTTATTTTGTCCAAAACGAATTTCGTCCATTGCTGCAATCGTTTCAGACGAAATTAGTTTATTATTTTCGTTTCGTTGTATTCATTCGGACGAATAGAAAATAATTCACCTATTGGAGAATTTGGTTCAAAGAGTCTAATTAATACAAATTTCAAATTTCATCCCCTACCTTATGCTATTGAGCTGTTGAAATTCGTCTCTTTCTTGCGAATTCCCCAACCTTATACTATGTTTTGAATGAACATAGGTGAAATGTTCATTCATACGAACTGAATGGTGAAATGAATGCAGCAATGGACGAAAATGGCCTCACTTCAATAGTATAAGGTTGGAGGATTCGGTTAAAAGAGTCGAAATTTTCGAATTTCATCCTTTACCTATGCTATTGAGCAGTTGAAATTTGGCTCTAAGTGGTTGGGAAATTCGGATATAGAAGCTTATGGACATCATTTTGTTGAAATCAAACAGATAGAAACATAGAAAGTCAAATTTTAGTGGTGTAGATGTAAACCCAAATGTGTGATTATAATAATATTAATAAAAGTATTTAAAATATATTTGATATGTTGCATATTAAATAAAAAATAAATAAAAAACCTGCGGTTTATATAATATTCACAGTTGACCGTTTCACACGCTATTAGTTGGCTTTAAAGGGCCAGTAACCTTTATTAAGGCTACTTTGTATTTAAGTTTGAAATTCCTGTTTCAATTCACTTAAGACCCCTTAAGATATATGGTTCATGCATGCTTTGACAGTATCCCTCTCAGGTAGATTGACAGCGCCACCATGCATGTCACACAACCAGGCAGCACTGCGCATGCGCAGTATTCCGTCTCCAGTGTCCCAGACACCAGAGAACAGATCAAGAACATGGTGTTACAGTTTTTATTTCCGCTGTTTTGACGAATACTACCTCTCTTCCGAAAAGCGAAAAGGAAGAGCTTGGCGGGACAGGGTGACAAACCTCCAAAATTGGAACTGTCCAGCAAAAACTCTTAGAGCATGTTACTGATATATTACGCCATTCAGCCAGGGATACTCCTACGGCATGCATTAACCCTTAAAGAACCAGGGATTTTCCAGGGCTAATGACCAGAGGCGATTTTTCCATTTTGATTTGTGCTTGATTAAACTTCCTTTTCCTCTCTCTCATTTAACACACCCATACAAGTTATATGTTATAATTTATTTTCTTTGGATGCATACCATGTACATATAAATGATCTACAATTTAGTATTCAAAAATACATAAAAAAAGGGGAGAAGTTTAAAGTTTGCTCTGGTCAGAATCACAGCACAGACCTGCAGGAGTTAACTGTAATTAAATGATTACATGAAAATAATATTAGTAATATAGTAAAATTGCAAAAAATAAAAATTCTAAGAAAAAACTAAATGAGGGCCATAAACTTGGACGGAAACTGATCACAGTAAAAAGCAACTGTGATCAGCAAGGGAAGGGTTAACTTTTTTTAAACAGGAAATTAGTTTGTTTTTTTCATTTCACTGTCATTCTCTCTCTGTACTTCACAATCAGTATGTGAATTGGAGGCAAAGTCAGTGTATATAAGCATTTAACATATAACATAGATTGTATTACTAAGTAATTTGATAATTATGGATATGAAATTGAAACTATTTTTTTTTATACATGTATTACACGTTTTTGTTTTTTTTTTGAAAGTTAAAAAAATTCCCATCTATAATTATCAAAATGCTTAGTAACAAATTATACAAAACTTACGAATACAGACAGACAGACAGTATATAGATTTAACCTAACTTCCATATTATAAGGTAGGAGAATTCGGTTCAAATAGTCTAATTAATCAGCATTTCATTTGAATTTCATTCATTCCCCTACCTTATGCTATTGAACTCTTGAAATTTGAATTCATCCGAATTCCCCAACCTTATACTATGTATTAAATGAACATAGGTGAAATGTTCATTCATACGAATTGAATGGTGAAATGAATGCAGCAATGGACCAAAATGGCCTCACTTCAGTAGTATAAGGTTGGAGGATTCGGTTGAAGGAGTCGAAATTTTCAAATTTCATCCCTTACCTATGCTATTGAGCTGTCGAAATTTGGCTCTAAGTGGTTGGGAAATTCGGATATAGAAGCTTATGGACATCATTTTGTGGAAACCAAACAAGCAGAAACATAGAAAGTATAATTTTAGTGGTGTAGATGTAAACCCAAAAGTGTGATTAAAATAATATTAATGAAAGTGTGTAAATTTGTTTTGATATGTTGCATATTAAATGTATAAAAACAACAGGAAATGGGTTTGTTTGGTTATTTTCCTTTCCCTTGCTGTCATTCTCTGTACGTCACAATCAGTATGTGAAGTACAGGGAGTGAATTGAAGGCAAAGTCATGTAGATTGTATTACTAAGAATTTTGATATCTATGGATGTGAAATATAAACATTTTTAAAATATATTACATGTTAAAAAAGTTTATATATTTCACAACCATAATTATCAAAATGTTTAGTAATACATTATACAAAATTGACAAATACAGACAGACACACAGTATAGATTATTTTAATCAAACTGAAAGCAATTCCCCAACGTTCCACTAGTAGTATGTCTGAAAATTAAATTTGGCTTTTAGGCCATTGTGTCTAATGTTAATAGCATTGCAATAGTAAAACTAAAGTTGAAATTCATACGAATTTGATTTGAAATATATACGAATTTGAGTCGAAATTGAGTCTATTGACTAAAATTCGAATTTGGAGGTCGACCTCCAAATTCAAATTTGATTCAAAATGTGTCAAAATAAAGCCGAATTGCCGAATGGACGGATTCCACTAATCAGATCAGAGTCATAAGACAGTCATTATTCATTTAGGATCAGTTTTCTTCTACATAGCATAATGTTATGCAGAATAAAAACTAATCTGATATGAATACTGAATGTCTGATGTGATTACTATGTTTTGTGGAATTCGTCAATTCGGATGAATTCAACACTTTTCGACTCTATTTCAACTCTATTTCGGTTTATGGAATGCCAGTAGCATTGCATACAATAACTTAAGCCGAAATTGAGACGAAATTCGAATTCAACATATCAGAGTGGCTGTCAGCATCTGAATGGACGAATCATTTTTGTTCATTTAGCATTCGTTCATTCTGATTTTGTTAGTTTATCATTTTTGTTATTCGTTATTTGGACGAATGGACGAAAATGCTATTTTAGTCCGAAAATGCTATTTTAGTCCGAAAATGCTATTTTAGTCCGAAAATGATGTCTAATGCTGAGTTTAGCGAAAGATGGAGGATGTACCTTTGCTGCTAGAAGGAAGAGTGCTCAACATGAGAACCCTGAGATTTTAGGAGTGTCTACATGACTGGTGGGTGTGAACTAAGTGTTTAGGAAGTCAGAGGGAGGAGATTCAGTAACAGTTTAGAGCTCAAGACCAGAATGTGTTTGGTAAAGGATACCCCTCCTTTCTACCCTTTCTTTAATTATTATTCTCTATGAAACTGTTATTTTGTGGTTTCTTGTTGCTGGTTTTGTCTCTACATGATCGGGGATGTGATAGGATGCATGTTTTACTCAATGGCGGATGCGCCATATGTGCTAGGTGTGCACTGCACATCTAATACGGAGCAGCCGCGCTGTGTATTTCTGGGGTTTGTGTGCTCCGAACAGAGAGTTTGTTTTACAAACATACAAAACTATTTATTATAAAAAGGAAAGACTGACAAATATCCGGTATTGTAAAAAAAATGCATAAAAAAAGCGCTCTATAAAATCAGCCCAAGGCGTCTGGATCTCACCCCTCCACTTTAGTGGATTAATAAGTCGGTGGATGTTTCCACGGTCTCCAGATCGTGCAGCCCCATAACCAGGTACACTCCTCAGAAGGGGTCTCCAAGGGGAATCCAAACCCTGGCTTAATAGGACACAGTCCTAAGACATCAATGTTTTTCATTCATCTATGATTTGGAGGGGTGATATCCAGAAGCCACGGGGAGGCAGAAACTGAGTGGGCCTCTGCAATGTACTTGGACCAAGGGCAGCTGGCCCTTTAGCCCTGTGGTAAAGACAAGAGGAATCCAGACTGACATCAGAAAGGCTAGAAAGAAAGGGTAGCACAGAGCTTAGATGTGGAGAACAGGAAACAATAAGGGCTAAAATGCTGTCATTATTAACAAACTGAGATTGATGCCTGATGAAGGGTCCATGTCATCTTGGAAGCTTGCACAAAAATTCACAGCCAATCAACTATTGCAAGTGTAGAAACTTTATCTAAACTGTATCTATACTTTTCTTTACTGTTGCTAATGCTGAGGACCACATTTCCAGATTCCTTCATTTACTGTTTAAAATGTCTCCCTCTGGTGTATCAAAGTGGAACATTTCTTCACTTGGATTGATAATGTAATTTTATACTCAAGGTTTTTTTAATCACACACTTTTCAAAATGTCCCTTCACCTACAGCACTGCTTACAACCAGCACATTCATACTTTGAATTGTCCTTCCAAAGAATTTTATACTAGAAGGGATGGTAAAGCAATTGTTTCAATTATTAACTTCAATTATCACTCAATAAACCTAATATTTGTTTGGCTTTTTCTGGTCACTGAGTTATGACCACTCACAATTTAAAGGGAAAGAATGGCCTGCAGATAGTTGGAGATTACCCTGTAAAGCGATGTAATTTTGGTAAGCGACCCCATTTTATATGGAGCCAAAAAGCCTTACTGTGCTGTTTGACATCTGAAGTCATTCGTTGAAGTTTCTGCACGGTGGCCTAAGGCAGTGATTCTCAAACCTGTCCTTAGGCCCCCCCAACAGTCCAAGATTTAGGGATTACCCAGTTGTGGTTAAATAAGAATATGTAGAACACCTGGTGTGGTTCCCTAACCATTAAGCAGCCATTTTTATTTATTTATTTAGAAAGTGTTTTACCAGGAAGAATATATTGAGATTTCTCTCGTTTTCAAGTATGTGCGGGGGAAACAGTCCAGAATGGAGTTACACAGAGTTACACATTTAACAGTAGATTAAAAATAAATACATACATATATTAAACAAGTTGGAAGGGGAACATACAGGGTAAATCATTATTGATACAAAAAAGGAACAACATGTACAGTATACAAAGGCATTTGTAAACTAATAACAGGTGCATTCTGTTTTGAGGATTTGGGAGACACTCATTTTCAGGGATTTTAGACTAGAGGATAATTTGGCAGAATCAGGGAGCCTATTCCACAAATGAGGAGCTCTGAAAGAGAACGCACCTCGACCTGCTTCCTTTTTGAAGTGAGGGATCGCTAGTGAGGGGCTGGTGCAGGATCTGAGATTGAAGGATGTGGAGGGAGTAAGAGCGTGCATGCCGCTCAGGTAGGGGGGGAGCGTTCCAGAGAAGTGGTTATGCACTAAGCATGCTAGGTGGAGAGTGCGCCTGGAGGCAAGCGTCAGCCAGCTTAACTCTTTTAACATTTTACAGTGATGCGTGTTATAATCACACTGTAATGCAAAACAGCACAATGTATTGTACAGAGTGTCGAGTTTACGGAGATGGGTCTGCGGGGCAGACTGGGTAGTCCCTAAATCCTGGACCGTTGGGGGGTCCTGAGGACAGGTTTGAGAATCACTGCTCTAAGGTTTCACAAGCCATATGAATCAATTTCTTTAGTGACGTGATGGACAATCAGACACATATAATAATACCTATTTCCAATAAGGTTGTGTCTCCTGATGCCTGATTTGAAAATTACTAGTAAATATGCAAAAAACATAACTGAAGCCTCAGATTCAGCTTTGGTTCCTTTGTTTGTTGGTTTTTCACTAATATTTTTTTTACTCATGCTTATTAATACACTGGTTGTAGCACTCTAGTATTCACTTAGTACCACAATACTAATGCAAGTGATGTATGCACCAGAATTCCTCCATCTCTCCCTCTCATGTTTAAATCCTAATTTCAGGTCATGGGCTCAGTGAATGAACCCACTTATGGGTCTATTCACGAAAACGCAACTTTGGAGGTCGACTTTCATTTTGACACTCGGCACCCGAGTTTGACTTAAAACGAAACACGTTGTTCAAATCTTCCCCATTGAAAGTAATGATCAAAGCTGTTTTTGAGACCAGAGCTTGACTTTGTCTCAAAAATAGCTTCGATCATGTTGCCTCCTATTACTTTCAGTGGGGAAAATTCAGATAGACATTTTAAATTGAAATGCTCCAATACATTCTAAACAACATGTGATTCACAGATGAAGGAAGATCTGATCAAAGATGTTGAAATCATGTCTGTACCTTGACATACTTATATCGACCAAAGAGTCTCAATCAGGTATTTTTAATTAGAGCATTTTCGAAAATTCCCCCGACGGCTCAGTAAGCTTATTATTTGGATACTTTCAGAAAAGCAGCTCTATTTAAAATGTCTACATTTCAAGTGCAGTCCCTTTAAATATGTCTGAAATAGCAAAACTGCATATCACCTGCCATTGACATCACAAAAGTTTAGCAGAATATAGAGGGGCTGGTGGTGGTCAACTACTTCTGAACATCTGGCAACATTTTGTATAGTTCATGGTGTTGCCACTCAAACTGAATTTATATCTGCTATTTGCAGTAAATCATACATCAAAGTAACAGACAGAGTTTAGACTGAGCAGTACAGTGCTCTACCATATAATGCTCTGAAATGCAGTATTGCCACAGCTGTACAAGGATTCCAGAGGACACCCAATCAAACAAATCTTTTCATTAGTTAAAGGGACTGTCTAGTGCCCAAAATGCATCTTACAAATATTACTGCCTATTAATGTGCTTTCAAAGTACTTTAAAATGCATGTCTTACATTTTGCATGGCTTAAAATATAAAATACTGTACTTACAGCTAAAAGAATATGTGAAATTACAGCAGTTTGCAAGATACAAGGACTGCTCACACTAGATGAGTAAAAGTAATTTCGTTTTTTTTTTGCTGCAGGAACCAATGAATGGAATATCCTGTCTCTCTAGTGATGTCATCAGACAATGTGTTGCACTGTTAAGAGATCCTACTGTGTACAAGAGCAAGGCCACTCATAGGCCACTCAAAAGGCTCAATTTGAGAAGGACAGGAAGTGACTATATGAAACAAAACTTTATATCCTCAGTGTCTTTATAATCAGTGCTGCCGCACCTACAGTAAACATGCAGAGTAATCACTAGGGAGGGTTTGAACCAAATATTAAAAATGTGATTTATACAGAATGCCTGCATCAAATCACACTGGGGAAAAACCCTGTACACTATACAAGCAGCAATCTTCATCTTGCACCAAAGTGAGTTTGGGGACTAGACTGTCCCTTTAAGGCACCAAAATTCTGTATGAAATATTTATACAGTAGTGTATTTTGGTTTGTGTAAGTTTTTATTTGATAAGTTGATATTAAGTTGTGAAGTAAGAATGTTAGTGGTGATGAATTTGGATTTGTTGAAGTTTACGTTGAACTCAGAGTTCATAATTAATCTGGATAAAGTGGAATAAATTAGGTAACAATATACTGTAATCAGACTGGTTAGTGACAATGCAATGTCTGACGTCTGAAATGACAAAATGCGCTTAAACCAAAATAGTATCAGGAATTCTAGGGACATAAACATTACCAATAAACATATATTAGTTGTAAATAAACGTCCTATTAGCAGCAGACATCCTTCATTATCTGCATATGAGTAATCTATTTGAAAGCACAATAATTATTTAGGAGAACTGCAACTCAATCATTCTTTTATAAAACTGAGTTGGCACAAATGCCAGTATTATAAGTTGTGTTGCGGAGTAAAGGAGTTTTGCGCTATAAGAAATGTGTCTGCTGTACCAGTAGGATATCAGGCTTTGTTTGTTTAGCCCATCAAAGCAATTTTTACCTTTTAGTGGGGCTATTAAGGCCTTTTGTCATTGATAGACACATGTTATCTTACTGGACTTAACAGAATAATCAGACAAGAGTGGTGAGGAGGAAAGCTGAAAGAGACAGGAGAGTAAGGAAAGGTCAGAGAAAGAAAGAGTTCAAGTAAGAAAATGGGGAAACACCCCAGGTGGTAAAGACCACCCCTGGCAGGAGAGTGCCAGGCAAAAAAAAAAAGGGCCTAGTAAAGCCAACAGGATCCTATCTCCACCCGTTATTATCACAAAGGGGCGAGGGAAATGCCCTGGGGGTACCATGACCAGCCACCCGGATGGCCACATACAGCCGAGAACAAACTATGCATCAACGGAGGAACATATAAAATGAGCATTAGGTAGTGTGAAGGCATATATATTAGGCTTAATAACAATCAGAACAGAAAAAGAGAGTCAATCGTGTTGTCTGAATTGAAGAGAGTCGCTAGGTAAGTAGCTGTAGGTTCTGCGGGCTTCTCACTGGGCTCATTGGGTCGTGTCAGGAGCCTGCGAGTGGAGCAGGAAAAGTGGATGGGGTCGACCATTCAGGTACCTTGATGTTTGGTAGTCCCAACTGCTTAGAAAGGAAGGTATGTCTTCCAGGTGGTGTAGGACATGAGCTCTTATCCTTCCGTACGGTGAGGGCAAATGGCATGTTCCAGGAGTAGGAGGTATCAGCAGCTCTCAATTCCGAGGTAATGGGTTTCAGAGCCCTCCAGACCTGCAACGTAGTGCACGAGAGGTCTGCAAAAAGAGTAATGTCAGTGTCCCGCAACTTAATAGGGGCATATTCCTATAGGTTTGAAGCAGTACATCTTGTTCATGATGGTAATGCAGGGTGCATCAGTAGGAACTGCAGTAAGAACAAAGAGCTATAGTAGGGACTGTAGACAAAGCAAAGGTAGGGGTGGAGAGAGTTAAACAAGGGAAGAGTCTAGAGCCAAGGGTTAGGGCCAGAGGCAAGGGTTAGGGCCAGAGGCAAGGGTAACTAAGCAGGAACACCCTGGAGAGGGTGACTAAGCAGGTACACCCTGGAGAGGGTGACTAAGCAGGAACACCCTGGAGAGGGAGACTAAGCAGGAACACCCTGGAGAGGGAGACTAAGCAAGAACACCCTGGAGAGGGTGACTAAGCAGGAACACCCTGGAGAGGGTGACTAAGCAGGAAGACCCTGGAGAGGGTGACTAAGCAGGTACACCCTGGAGAGGGCGACTAAGCAGGTACACCCTGGAGAGGGTGACTAAGCAGATACACCCTAGAGAGGGTGAGAAATGAGAAGGGTAGCTTAAAGGGAATAACTTAGCTGAAGAGATCTTGATGTACTCAGATGGTCTCAGGAGATGCTGAAAATCATCTACTGAGATGGTTGAGCCACTCAGATTCAGATTCCCAGTTCCTGGACAAGGTCACAATACAAATAGGCTTTAAGGAGAGTATCAGGAACAGAAGCAGCAGCTCTCAGAAGTCAGGCCTCCAACTTCAATGCAAAAGCACTGTTTGCCAGAAACTGCAGCTATTTAACCTGGGTGTGAGCAAAAGGTAACGAGCCCACCTCACACCAAACAGAGGGGAAGGAATACAAGCAAAGTAAGGTAGGGAGACCTTAGTCAGAAGGTCAGTGTTGAACCCTGACAGGCATTTAGGGCATCCACCGTGTTATGCATAAGAGAGACGGATTCTTCAAGGGTTGCGACTTTACCATCCATTTGCCGCAGATCATGTCGGAGCTACAACAGGTCTGTACATAGGGGCTGGAGTGCCTTATCAATGATATCCGCAATGTCCATTTTTGTAGGTAGGTTTTGAAATGCCCTCTGCTTGTTTCCCGGTGAGGGTGGGTGGCTTTCAGGTTGTTGGGCTCACAAGGTGGATGCTTGCTCCAGTCCGGTGACCATTTTGTTTAGGCCCAGATGATGAAACAGGCTCAAAGAACAGGCAAAAAACGTGCTTGGAGGTGGCAGTTCTGCTCCATGTTTGGTCTTTCTTTAGCTTAGGAGGGTCAGCTCACTTTGTTTGGACGGCCCATGATAAGGTGAATAGGTCAAGGAATTTGTTGAAGTTCATTCCGTCGGTGCAGAGCTGCCGTAGCAGGCGTCCGTCAGGTTCAGTCGCCGGACACGCCTCCCCCCCTCCACTACAGACTTTACAATAACATCGGGACTGATGCTGTGGAAATGGCGAACTTGTGAAAAAAAAGGATATGTGTACAGATCCCAGTATTTGTGCCAGTCTCTCCATCGACCTGTACTTGCCCCCTATAGTATGGTAACACAATGCTATGTCCACTGGGAGACTGTTATAATATTAATATCCTCATTCCAGAGATTGAAATGATGATTTTGTAATTAAGAGTATTAATCAAAGTAAAATTGGAGTAGACTTTCCTTCATTAGCCTGTGCAAAAAATTTACATTTCTTTAATGCATCTTTTTATATTACGTTTTAAAGAGTTCATCTATGTAGCCTAAGATATTTCTGGAAATGCTTAATAAATATAAATTGCAGGATTAGTTCACACTGTCTCATGTATTTAAGCGGAGTCAAAGAGTTCTTGCATTGTTAAATGTATACAAAATGCAGACGCTTATGGTCTAAAAAAGTTTCCTGTTCCTCTGGTTAAAAAATGTTTTTCTGATGTTAATACCCAAATAACCACACACATGCCGTCTCTCACACACTCCTGCAGCTGTATGACACACGTAATACATTATTCATGATTAATGTTATTATTATTGCTAGTTCCTGCTGAATTAGTTTATTAGACAGAACATTGTTTTGTCCTTCTACTTCCTACATACTGGAATGCAAACACTGCAGAGAAACATGAGAGCATGTTTTCAGCTACTGCAGAAAGAGCCAGACCTCCAAAAAAAGATCTGCATCTCTATTGTGTAGAAAATATCAGCACACAACAGGATGTATCCATCTAGCTATGAACTACAGCAGAAGAATCTGAAAAGGGAAGTGCTCACAATATAAAACAGAAATCTACATAACAAAATAGACCTTGCACTGCACTGTGGCAGAAAATCTGTTAGATAATTATTTCCTCTGTGTGCGACTGTTACGTCTTATTATGGGACTTTGGTTTCCTCTCCTTGATTTTAAAGAAGTAAAATACTAGCTTAAGGTCAGATGCTTTCTCTCAATATCTTTTCTACCAGTACCACTGATTTACTAGAGGTTTAATAGCGACTGGGCAGTGTTATCTTCTTTATAAATTAATTTTCAAAGTCTTCTATTAGTTCAGTCCACACTGGTTGGAGGAGCTCCAATTACATCATCCATTCTAGAACATGGCTGGTTGATGGCAGTGGTCATAAGTATACAAGGTTGTACAACCTTTGCACTCTCATGTCATTGAATCTCATAGACTGCAATAGGTTTTTTGAGTTAAAACCAAGTGATATTTAGCGTCATTGAATCGGCTCAATGTGTCAGTGATTATAGGTTATGTTAGTAAAATGTTAATAGGCAATCTGTTGTAATACTGTATTGACTAGCTGGTGACAGCCGTACTTGAACATAGCTAGATTTGAAGCATGTACTGGGTCATACTCATGAACATGGTTGCTTGATATCAATGATTCATTCTGGGAGATGTTTAGAGAAGCAGTATAAAACTGGGTGGCAGCTGTACAGTTCAGGAGTTATATCAGCAAAGGGTTGATTTATAAAACATATAGGGTTCATAGCACCAAAACATAACCCCCACAAAATAGGGCAGACCAGACGGGACGAAATGGTTTTCACCTCAACTCACATGTATCTCACTTTTAGTGAATTACTCCCAGAATTAACAAAATTACGATAACCAAACAAAGAATTGGGAGCCCCAACAAGAATGGACAAAAGCTAGTCAGCCATATAGCATGCAAAAAAGCTGTTGCCCCTCCAGAGTAGGTTACATCGTATAAGGCTGGCTATTTGAGTTTTATCCCGTCTCAATTCTTTGTTTGTGTCTCTGTGAGTAATAAGAGTATGGCCAGCTGTGGGTTCCGGCTCGCAGCACCTAGCGTACCTAGCGGTACATCTGCACCACACTGATGAGGTCAATGAAGGCCAAAACGTCTGTGGTTGCTGTATTCCTCGTGCAGTGGAGATTTGCCAGGCATTTCAGGTCTGGACTGCCCTTATGGGTTAGTCTGATATGCTAATAGAGAGGTCTATGTAATGGTAAGCTAAGGTCATTGCTGGAACTGGGTGAAGTTCTTCACAAAATGCGCAGGGCAGGACTTTAACATTGAATTCCAAATCCTTCAACTCCTGTAGCAGTGCATCACACTGACTCACACCCAAGCGCCCAGCTCTCCCCAGCCGGCGGGGATAACAAACGTGATGTATGAAAGTAGCGGTGAGCAGTATTAGACTAGTGGATGTGTTATTTTAATATTACTCTTTTGTAAGTGTTTATAATAAAGTTTGTGAGCTTTTTATCAATACACACTATGTTTCTAGGGGGAAGATATAAAGACACACGGCTTTCTCAATTGATTACTTTTTTCATAGATTTTTTTTTTAATTTGAGGACTTTTTTTTTCTTTTACCAATGGACATTATTATTACTATTACAATTTTTTTAAATTTTAATTTTAATTTAGATTGTTCAACTCTGATAAAATTCTCCAGTTTGCTTTAACAACATATATATATATATATTTTTTTTTATACACTGTCATCATTTTTAAACACTCAGTATACACTGTTTTATTGTAAGTCAGTCACTATTACTGCCACTATTACTTGTATATATATTTATTTACTTACTTTGTTTTAAATTGTCTTACTCTTTGTATTTCTGTGACCGTACTGGTATCTCTTGAAGTGTGTCTGTTTGTTTTTTTCATACCGGCATATTTCATTTTACTTTGCTTCTTTATGATGTAAGTGTTTTTTAGTCTCAGCCTTACTTGTCTAAGTAAGGGATCCAGCTGATGCATACATTACTCCAACCATTATCTGTTTTCTCTTGTTATTTTTAGTTAGAGTTTACAGATATTTTGTATACACTAGTGTCACCTATTGATATCATAATAATTTAGTACATGAATATTAAAAAAAATCAAGTTCAATACATCACACATCACTTGCTGTCTGCTGCTGTCTATCCTCCACCTGTAGGCCATGACAGTATACCATGCTTACAAACACCACAATACCAGCGGAGATGTTTTTACACTCAGCTACTTCGGCCTTAAGTTTAAAATTCCCATCTCAATTACCTACAATTCTCTCTTTATTGAGTAGACCCTTTGGTTTCCTGTAATTAATCAATTAATAAATGTCTTCAAAAACTTTAAAAAGGGAAAATGTGTTTTCATTTTCATGACTCCTGCACTGTAATCCAGTTTAATGTAGTGCATAAAATTAGATCACACAAATGATCTACAGACTGTGTTAGCAGAATTGTAAGCAAATGCTTAAATTAAGAGAATTGTATTTTTTAAAATGTGTTCATGACAGCACCTTGTGGCTTTATATACAAGTTACACCTTTCCCACTGAAGGTAGTTCAGTGGCATCTCAAGTCACTGGTGCATCAAGCCCTTGTGGTGATGTCATAAACAGCAGACACTATAGACATACGTAAATCCTAAATCGGAGGTAGTAACGGCTCTTGCGAAGGCAGGGGCCAGACACCAAGTTTTTGATGCTTTAATGCAGCGCTGTGCAGTGTCTGAGCATCAGAAGGTTAGGTCACTTGGTGCTCAATGAGTCTGATGTGCTCTGGGCAATATGAGGCCAGGCTGCCTCCACTGCCAAGATCATTGCAGAACTGGTTAGCGGAGATCCCATCTTGCTTCAAGGGCGCTGTTGCTAGCATTCAGGATGCATTGCAGCCTTGGCACCTGCCTAGCGACAGCTCTGGGAGGTAGTCTAATTAGCAAAAATAAGGCATTAGAGTCTGAATTTCTTTTCAAATTGTCTGTTTACCAACTCCACCATTAACCCCTTTGTCACGTTGGATGTGTCAGGCAAGTCCAGGCAGGAGCTCCCTTGTCCTGCAGGGAAACAAGAATTAAAAGTGATTTTTTTATCACTTCCAGCGCTCAGCCAGTATTGCTATAATTCATTGTGCAATACTGGAAAAAAAATACTGGTAGTTGAAAATAGCATAGACAGTGCAGTTAATGCTTCCTAGTGCTCTGTGTGTGTTGCTGACATGTCTCGCAAGTTTAGACAGTCAACAACACTAAAAAAAAGCCAGATCTTCTGATGCATTGGAGGCTGTTACATATTTGCCAATATGACCCCTAGATGGGCCAATCTGACCGTTTCTCCCAAATCTGATCCCTAGAAGTGCCAATCTGACACCCAAATTTGGCAGTCTGACTCCTTCTTCTCAATGTGAGCCAGTTTTTCCCTAATTTGACCCCTAGAGTTCCCAATCTGACCCCCAGCGCCCCCCCACTCTCCAATCTGTAATCAGATACTTACCCCAGCAATGCACTATCGCTCAGCAGCCACTTGCAGCCAGGAGACACCACCTATGGTGACATCCTCGTGCAACCTGTGCAGGTCCGTCAGTGTGAGCGGAGCTCGGAGGGGTCACTAGGGTTGGTGTCAGCTCCCTGGGTTTCCTCCATTACCTTGCCATGCTGGTATGTTGCAACCACACGATTTTGCATGCCACAGTGTCAATTTGCCCCACAGAACATTCCACAGTATTACTTTGTCCCCACAGAACATACCACAGTATTACTTTGTCCCTCAGAACATGCCACAGCATCACCAATTTAAAAAATCCACTGTCAGGTACCAACATCCAGTTTGCCTATTAAAATATGCCACAGTTTGTCCATTAAATAAGCCACAGTTTGCCTATTAATATGATAGTGTTAGTTTGCCCATAGATCTGCCACAGCCAGCTTGCAAATTTATATGCCACAGCCAATTTGCCCATTAATATGGCACTGTTAGAGTTCAGCTTTCCAATTAAAGCCCCTAAACCTTTAAATGGAAATATTTGAACTTCTCTAAAGCGACGTTATTATATACCATAAGTTAAAGACACAATTTTTTTTGGTCTTTTCACAGATAATTTCACATTTTCCCGCCTTTGGAGAATATGTATAAAATTTCAACAAAAACAGATTTACCAGATCAATTTAAAATAAAATGAATACAAATAAAAAAAAAAGAAAGCCAAGACTCCATTTATTAAAACTGGACTTATTTTTATCTGCCCTTCTGCTCTCTTCAAAACACTCCTACGCTTGAGAGGAAGTATATTTTGAAACTCGTTAGTGGCCACTTCCTTAAAGATTCTACATCCAGAAGTCAGAAAAACACTTTTCTCCAACCCTCGCTTCTTAGAACCCCCTGCAAGTATTGTATAAGTCAGTGACTAGAGTTTGATACATTCATGTATTGTTTTATTTGTTGTGTGTGCTTTTTTTTTTTTTTATTGACTTGCTTTCGCATATGGGTCATTGGTTCTCCTTCTGTTCACCCTTTGCAGCCCGATCAGTCAGCATGATGACCAGTGACCAGGCTACATCATCTAGCCGGAGACAAATCCAAAATAACTTGGAGAAACCAGCCAAGTGTGGTTGGTTGAAAAAGCAGCAGAAATCGTTTGTGAAGAGCTGGCAGCAGAAATATTTCTCACTGAAAGGACAGCAGCTGTGCTATTACAAGGATGAAGATGATGGCAAATTGCAGGTACATTTTAAAGGGCAATTATGGACAAATGTTGCATCTGAAGTAGAGAAAGCTGTAATACAACTGCAAAAATCAGGCATTAATAGCCGAGTCTGGAAAAAGTTCTCTAACTTGTCTATCTTTTCAATGCTGTTATTTATCACGCGTAGGTGATACGGACATTACAGTAACACCTTGCTGTACCGTTACTATGTAAAAGATTTTTTCACCACTTACCTTCATGCTTGTAAATCCTCTGTGGAGGCTTATTCTTCTATGGTCTTTAAAGGTCAACTAAACTTAGCTTCCTTAGAGCGCTGCCTCTCAGCTGAAGCAGTGGTCTTGTGGATGCTGGCGCATGCTGCCACGATATGAGAAAATGAGTGGCACTAAATGCCAAATTCTTTCATAGGAGTTAAGCTTCCCTCTATTGGTGGAATTCAAAAACGGAAGGCCTCACTCTGCGCTATGGAAGTATCATGACTGCCAGTCAGAGGATAATGGCACGTACATTACAAAATACATGCCAATTTATCCTCATGGTGATAATGAGCCCTGTGGGTCCCTGCCAAAAAATGCCAGACCTCCCGACAACACTTGTGACGTCATGGAGGGATGCCCGAACCTGGAAGCTCAGGCATGGTACAATTTTGTAAAATGTGCGAATTGTAATTCCAATTTATATCATAATTTGCCTCATATAAACATAGCGCAAATGAAACGGTAATGGATGTGTAATGGGTAAACAGTTCTCGAGGAGGAAACAGATGTGTCGAGCTAAGTTGGTTTGTCATTTTTTTTTTGTAAGTAAATCGTGTGCACAAGTTTAGGGAGACAATATGCTAACACTGTCACATTAAAAATACAATTAAGCATGTAAAATGAAAGACTTGATAAATATAGCTTACTAGGAAGAAGAAGGATGTCTTGCCTAAAAAATAAAGGCTGGGACAATGGTTTTTAATCGGCCCTCACAAAGGAGATTGATAGCAAATATCAGCACAAAATAGTGGTTAAGAAAAAAAGTTTCAACCGTGAATGATTTACAGCCAAACAAATCTTACAAAAATGTAAGGAAGTGTAAACCCGAAAGAAGATCGGTAGGAATACACCCAGACATTTTCTTATTACTTGTCAAGTTTGTTATGTGTCTGTGCTTGTAAACTGTAAAAGTAACAACATATAAACAAAACAAAAATCAAGCTCTGAAACTTCTCAAAAAACAACGATAATGGCGGAAAGGATGAATGTCAGCAAAAATTTGAAGGGACTGTATCACCTAAACATTGTTTTTACTATGATTCTAGAGCATAACAAATGATGGAAAATGATCTATACATTGTATTATCAAAACTGCAAGCAAATGTCTAAATTAGGAGAAAATGTGTTTTAAATGTGTCTGTAGAGTCTCCTGCTTATGACATCACCTGTGGCACGGTATGCAAATGAACTGTTTTTTCAATGGTCAGGTGATGCATTCCCTTTAAGCTATGTTTAATTGAAATATGACATCAGGTAGGTATTTTAAAAAGAAATGATTTAATCAAAGAATACAGATAATGTACCTTTATTGAGCCTGCTTTGCTTATATAGCTCTACCTTTGCTGACCCAAGATGTCTGCCCTCTGACAGAGAGACACAAGCAGTGAGGGTTCAATAAGATACTTTATTTAGATTCTTAAAGCATTTCTGTATCACATGTCTATGCTTTATGCAATCTCCAATTAAATATACATTCATTTTTGTTGATGATAGTTAGGAAACTAATTGTTAAATATTTATTTAAGTGTGAAAGTATAATAAATATACCATGTTGTGTTTTAAAATATATTAAAGTGGGTGTAAAGGAGTTTTTCATAAATCTGAATTTAAGTCGAGTAAAATGTGTTTTTAAAGTTATTTCTGAGTGCTGAGATATTTAATGTTTACTGAAAAATAGTCTATTTGCAAGGCTTCATTTGAAAGATTTGATCGTTGTGGTTTGTAGAGAGATTCTGTCCAGGAAGGGTTTGTTCTTACAATGTGTCTCTATGTGTCAGCTAGAGGTAAGTTTGCATGTCATAGAATGATTGCCGCTTATTAAATGGTGCATTATAGGGGTCTTTGAGACCCAAATGTTCTTGTCAACTGAAGGTGGAAATATTGAAACACTGAAAAGGTCACTGGGGAACCAGGAAGTTCTCTAAGCAAGCAATAATTAGTATGAAAGTAAAATGTTATTATTTTGGAAGAAGCCATTTCTCTTGACCCCATTTTCTAAATTGCTACTTTTTTTGCTTCCTATTAACCCAAGTACAACTTACCAAAACTCCACCTACTTTCTGTATCTGAAGAATTCCAAACATACAGTTGTATGATCAGCCATTTTTTGAGACATATATAACTTTTACATGTGACCCTGCAAAGTATATAATTCAAATTGCAATGAGGGAAATCAATGAATTAATCAAGGTGATACGATTGGCTTCCTCTTCTTGATAAATTAATTGGTTTGTGCTCGACACACATGATTTCTGCATTCTGCAAGGGAGCATGTAAAAGTTATATGTGACCATAAACACTGGCTGACCTGGTAACCCTAGCTATAAAAGCATTTCCTGTGCACACATTAGAGGTATAGCAGAATACTGATGCCCTTCTCTCTGACACATATGAATTCTATATTCTGTGGGGCAGCAGGTAAAAGCTATATCTGTCCAGGACAAAATGGCTTTTCTGGCCAGTCTAATCACTTTAAAAGAATACTCAAACAAATCCCTGGCGTACTTTGATTTTAAGTATATAAATATAATACTCCAAACATCGTGTTTGAAATATGAAAAATGCTTTTAACTCAATAATGAGCTATCAATAAAAAAAATACATGGTCTCTTGAAAAGTACAATTTGATGTGGAGTAACATGCACCATTTATCCAGTCAGTAACAGCACTGCGATACTAGAGGAAAGGCTCAATGTACAAATACATATCTGTGAATGGTGTGAGCTTTTTCGTACATGGTGCATGTTTTGAGGGCTATTCACTAAAAGTAGACTGACTAGTGAATTGCAAAAATCAACCATTAATTCTGTGTTGGATAGACATTGATGCTGATCCACTAAAGTCCTCAGCCTCCACACGTGCTGTACAAATATGACATTTTTTTAATTTTTTTTTTTACAATTAAAGGGTCTTTATCACCTGGATATTGTTTTTACTGTGCATGTAGAGTATCCAACATTGCAAGCAAATGCCTAAATTAGCAGAGAAATGTGTTTCAAATGTGTCTGTGAAGTCTTCTGCTTATAATATCACCTGTGGCACAGGATGCAAATTACACCCAGTTCATTTCCATACTGTGCCACAGGTGATGTCATAAACAGTAGACTGCAGACTTTTAAAACACATTGTTCTCCTAGTTAGGCATTTGCTTGCAGATTTGCTAATACAATGATAATTTTCAATCATTTTGTATGCTCTACATGCACTGTTCAGGTGATACAGTCCATTTTAACCCTCATGGATCATTTTGAAGATTTATTTTTTAATGTTTACTCATATTGATCATAAAAAAGATAAAAGTACATTTTTATGGTAGGACACACGCATAAACATGTGTTGTAGATATTGGCCATTGCAACATAATTTAATATATGTAAAAGTATAAGTAGGCAACAGATATAATATGATATTTATTTGGAATTAGCTTGTTTTCCACTCCACTGCTCTGCATTTGTGTTGTAACTGGTGTTAGACAGGATTTTGAGTTAAGTTGTGGTGATTAGGATTATGTGACATCCTATGACATTGTTACTGTCCTAATAGGGCATTCTTTACTAAAATGTCTGAAATGCAATCCTCCTCTTTATTCTGAAATAGGCAAAAAATGTACTTATATTTAAATTATATATTGCATCAAGTATAGATGTTTTAAATAGAAATGCTGTTATAAAAGGAATCAAAGTCCTTGCTCTGTATAGCTCTATCAGGGGGCAGCCATGTTGTTTAGAATCTTGTGTCAGTTCTTAATTCACATTGAGTAAGATGAAGGAAGATCTCACACATCTCACCCAGGATTCTTAACAATATGTCTACCCCCTGTTCGAGCTATTTTAACCAAAAGGGCTCAAAAAGGAACTTAATTTGTATTCTTTCATTAAAGCATTTCTATTTAAAATGCCTACACTTGATGCAATCTTTAAATTAAACAGAAGTTAATGTATTGCTAAAGTTGTCCTTTAAGGCTTGCATCACATGATTATTTACTGATCTGTCATGTATTGAGTTAATATTGACAGCTGAGCTGCATGACAATTGTCTTGAAGAGGTTATACGTGGTATAAATATTTATATATTTTAAAATTAGTGTTTATTACAAAGTATTTACTAAGTAAATAAAAGACTGAATATTGTATTTTTTTTTATAGTTACAACTGCAATGCATTGTATTCGCATAATAATATATAACAATGTGTTGTAAAACCTATGTATGGGATATTCAATAAAGATAAATATATAAAGTAATTAATTATGGAAAGTGATGGTTGTTTCACACTACTAGCATCAGGCTAGTTCCTACACATGTTACTGATGGCCAGTGGGCTAAAGAACCAACTTTAGAATCAGTTCAATCCTTGGGATTCAGGATCAATGCCAGGTAAGGTCTAGTCAGCCTTTCAACAACAGAGGTGAAACAGTAACATTGCTAGGGGGTGCTTGAAAATGGCACAATAATATGTCAATGTACTTGCTGTTTGTTCCTGGTAAAACACTTTGGGCTTACTTGATGACAGAGGGGATTTCAGGGAATTAGGAAGGGAATTTCAAACTTAAGGCCAAAATACCAGAGTATTTTTTCCAACTCAATTACTTTAGCCTTAAGTTTTCAATTCTTTTCTTAATTCCCCACAATTCCATTCTTTCATGAATAAAGCCCTTTGTTAATATTATTCTTATTGAGTCATGGTCTGTCATGCAATAGTTCTGTAATTGTTATAACCTCATTTACCATCTGTTTGCAGTAGATGATTTTGAGTTATAGATTGCTTGTAAGTGATCACTCTCCATGAATAGAGCTTATTTAGCCTGAGTCTGGTTGAATTGAGAATTCCAGTCCCAGAGAGCTGACTGCTTCACAATAACTCCTCTCTGTATTGCAGGGGTGTCTGTTCTTACCCAGGAGCAGGGTCAGCGAATTCTCATGCAGTCCTGATGATGCTGGGAAGTTCATCTTTGAAATTATTCCAGGTAAGATGCTCTGAGCAAAGAAAACATTCCAAACTATTCTGCAAAATAGATATGTGCATGATAAATAAGCAATGTTCATCAACTCCGTCCTTTTCATTGTGTTTGTGCATCATATTGTTCATTGATTAACCATGTTATAAAAAGATTTAGCAAAGAGAGCCAGTCTGAAACTTCAAGTCCATGTGCACATTGCTAGAATTGCTTCTGCAAGCTTATCTATAGTGAGGCATTGGAGTGTACCCCACATGAGCACAAGGCAAATCAATTATTGTAGATAATCTAGAAGCAATACACTGTGCCTTATGTGGGGGCAGAAGCAGACCCAAAACAAACTAGTGTTCCACTCCTAGTTAAACATAAAAAAACAATACAATTGGTGAATAAGTGTGCTACTCCCAATACCCCACACACTTAGTTACCCTTTAAAGAGGTATGATCTCCTCCACATATGGTATAGAGGAAAAAATAAAGAAGTACATAATAGTGAAGTATGAAGCATTTATAAAATAAACTGTGATGGTAAAAGCAGGGCAATATGCTCAGTTATAAACGCATCCAAGAGCCCCCATAGGGGTATGGCAGGTGGTAATTACTCTCAATCGACCTCCACTCCAATGCACTGAAAAAGAACAAGGGGAGAAGAAACCAGGCATCAGTAAAACACGTTTAATATAACATAAAAAAGAGTATAGATCTTACATTAAAGACAGCAATTTTCCATGAAGATAAAGTCTCTTAAAATGCTCGTTGTCTGTAGTAGCCACTTCTCCTCACAATTATTTTAGATGATGCATTTGGAGTGAAGTGACCCCCCAATTCTTATATTTGGCACTAATATTGATGTGTTAATGTGCACACTTGTGACTTGCATTCCCAAATTGGAACTTTATACGCTGTATTGTACAAAGAACCTAATCCTCGATTTTTAAAAATAAAATGTTGCTGTTTTGTTACTTTTTAGCTATTCAACAATAAATTGAAATGAAGGCTAATGACCGGATACCCTTAAAATTTATGAAATGATATTACTAGATCCTATACAACTGAGTCATTGATCATATTGTCTCACAATGTCTGAAATAGCAGAATTGTATAAAATAATATATATAAATAATTTTAGTGAATAGACCTCACCCCCTCTCTGTGTTTTATCCCCTCCTTGGGTGCTTTTTCCCTGAAAGTGAACTTAAAAGTGAAATGGAAACATCAGACATGAATTGCTGAATTGGGGAATTCTTCCAAATCCACTAAGAATTAGTGGGAATGACAGTGTACTAACAAACATAAATCCCATCTGGCCTTTTACTCACCCGTTTGAATTTAACATACCAACCATAAGCTGAGCAAACGCACAGGAATATAACAATTGCAGATTGTTGGCAGTGCAGTTAAACCGATTTGGATCTGTTTCAGCAAGTTTTACATTCAGCAGTAAGTCTGTCTATTAAATTATTCTAAACACTGCATTTTATTAGTTTGCAATTCATTCGCTTCACAGGTGATGGAGTTTATTGTGATAATTAGCTGTGAATTTTCAGGTCAGCAGCTGTCATTTCAGATATTTACTAATAATAAGCGAGGGACCTGATTTGCATCCAAGGTACCGTGAGGCACAGAGACTGAAAGCCCCCTTTGGACACATGCACCATAAGTGATAAGGTTGTTTATGAGTGGGACCAGAGCTGTACCTTTAGTGGTCTTCCTTTCCACTGTCCCAACACTGTCACACTATGCAAGACCCCTACGATTGTCTTCATGCGGCCTGGAACATGTTTTTATTTCATAAAAATAAATGTATGTATTTTAACACACCTCATTTGTTCTTACATGACTGGGCACTCATGTGCCCCTTTTGGTGGAGGGAAAGTTTTAGCTCAGGTAGTATAGTAGCACAGATCACTTTTAATACTACTGCTTTGTGCCATGTGCCACCCAGTAATGCAGTGCACCGGTGCATATTGTGGGGGAGCTTTGTAAAGGTGTTCTGTGCTACAAGACTGCCACAGTTAGGGTTGCAACCTTTTCTTCAAAAAAATACCGGCCTTGGTACTGTCTCCATAGACTTAACATTGGCCTGATGTCAATTTTTTTTACCGGCCTGTCGGTAAAATACCGGCCAGGTGGCAACCCTAGCCACAGCACATCTGTGTCCCCTCCTTTCATTTTGTGTGCCCTAGGCGAGTGTCTCACTAACCCCACCCTAGTTACTGCTCTGAGGGGGGCATAGATAAAAAACTGAGGATTGGATTCTCCAACACAGGCAAGAAAACATGGGAAAAAAAGTAGGTGCAATTCGAAGTGGCTGGGTTTATCAATAAGCCACATTATACCTTCTACTGGTGCTTAAAAGTGGCACTCTAGGCCGCATGGCAAATCTGATCCTGACTGAGTTAACCGCAGCTCTTTCCATCACTAGATGGAATTAGCAGTCTCCCTTGGAGATTCAAACCCCGCCAACTTTAATGATAAGTCTATTGTTAGCTGAACTCTGTAGGAGCCTGTCCTTTGGCATGTTTATTATTTTGAACAGCAAAGATTTCATCTCGTTTTACCTTACTTGGGGGCAGTGAGGTAAATTGGTTGCATACCAGGGCAGGCTGCCGACTTTCATCCTAAGGGAAAAAAAACCCTGACACATGATCCAGGAGACCATGAAACCTGTAACCCACTCAGCATACCTACTAACATACTGAAACACTTAAACACCGAAATCATATAGCTAGAGGAGTAAGCTGAATTAAAGATGTGGATCCATATTGTGAAAAGAAATAGCTGGATTGGCAAGTTGAAAAAAAGAACAGTTTTTAGTGCAATCTGGCAAAAAGGGAGTCTCAATGAGTGATTTCTGATATTAGGTTTGTGGAGCAGTAATTAAGGGATCTAAGGTATATTCCTTAGATTTGGCTATGCAGATAAAGTGAGACGATCCCTATTCTGCTTATTTATAGATCTATCTCATGGCATGAAGTATAAATGGCAAAACTAATCGCATGTAGAGAATATAAAATAATAAAAAATCTATCTATGGTGTTAGCTGAATTGAAACATTACCTGTGGCTTGATATGCAAATGAATTACTTTTCAATGGGAAATGAATGGATGATGTCATAAGAAGGAGACGTAAGACACATTATGGATGCATTTGCTTGCAATTTTGCGATCACAATATATAGACCTTTTTTCATCTTTTTTTATTCTCTACTTTTGCAATATAAACAATATTAAGGTTGATGGAGTCACTTTAATTAAACCTTGAGCAACACAATCATTTTGATATTTGCATGAATAGGCACAGTATGTTTAACAGTTCTTTCTATTACTGAATTAGTTTACTGTACATTCTGCTGATTTCCGATGTGTATAGATTTTTTGTGATTCTGCTTCACATTCACAATATTTTTTTGCTACTTGACCTAATCTTACTGTTTTGTTATTGATTTGCTAGGATCATCCATTGATCAGAACAAATCCACCCCGGAGTCCTATGTCCTTATGGCTAATACACAGGCCGAGATGGAGGAGTGGGTGAAAGCCATCAAGAGAGCAGCAGGCTCCATGTCTGGAGGTAAAGAGACAGGACTCTGTTTGTCAGGAGCATGAACGATCACAGAGACGTCGGTCTGTTAGTCACAGAATATGCATAGGAAGATAGGGTCAATTCACTACACTGGGGTGAACCGACATTTAAGCTAAAAAAATTATCAGTCATGAAGAACAGCAAGATGGAGACTTTTTCCAGCTTAGCTATCAATGCCTGTTTTTGGCAATTTACCACAGTTCCCTCTTTGGTTGACAGACTATGGACCCAATAATTCTATTCTATGTTTCTCTGTCACCTAAATATATTTATATTGTCAATATAAAGAACAAAATAATATAAAAAATGATCTAAACATTGGGGGTCATGTATAAACCTAGTGCAGACGCGGATAGCGCCAAACAGGGGTGGTATTGGCATGTGCACCTATGTATAAAGTAGTCTGCGCTGCCTCCATCAGATAAGTCCTTTCTGGTTGCCCCGCCGCTCATTGCACCAACGCAGCCAATGTATAAAAAAATCAGTAGCTGAAAAGCCAAATACTGATTCCTCTGTTTCCCTCTCCAGCACTGACACATGTAGAGATTTCTTAAAAGGCCCATTCGCCATTATACATAACAAATTGCGATTGTACCTTTTTATACCCTTCCCAACACTTGTCAATGTGGGAGTTTTTATACATGACCCCCATTGTGTAAGCAGCATTGCAAGCAAGAGAAATATGTGTCTGCGGTGTCTCCTGCTTATGACATCACCTTGAGGCTTAGTATGCAAATTCCAGCTGTGTGTCAAGCCACAGGTGATGTCATAAAAAGAAGACACCACAGACGTGCAAAAACACATTTTCTATTCATTTTTGCATCTGTTTGCAATTCTTTTAACATAATGTACATAACGTAGTAACATTGTTTATACTATGATTGCAGAGAATAAAGAATGTTTAGATTGATGAAAGGAAATAGTCCGTAAAGTGTTACAAGGGTAAAAATGAGGTTTCTCAAGAAGGAGGAGGCTGAAATACGGCTTTACCTCCATTACTTTAAAACAAAGAGAGTCTTTTAGTGTGAGAGGCAGGTATGGGCAGGCCTGAGCACCCAAACAGGAGTTGGAGAACGAACCAAATTCCCACACAGGTCTGAGCTGCTTGAGAACAAAGCAGGAGTCGCTAGTGCTTGGAAAATGCCTCAGTCTCTGGGGAAGACGGGCTGGGATTTAATTTGCATGAAGGGAAGATCGGCAGGGAAGATCAGACTTATCTGCCTCAGTCTCAAGAGGAAAAATGCACTGCTGCAGAGAAGAGGTAGCGGGGCCTTAATATGTATGTGTTTTAATCGGGAATGCTGTGGGGTTTTATCATATTGGGATCTCAGGCAGAATTAGAACCAGTTTAGATATCTGATTGAAATGCATGATGATAATAACAATAACAAAGCATTTAACCATGAAAGGTACGTTGAGATATTATGTGATTTTCAAGTATATCCTGGGTTATTAGTATTTCCCACCATGCAGGGGATGTTACTGTTACCCTATTTAATGATATTAATTTCTATCTACATCAGAAGGATGAAAAGCTAGTTGACCCTGCCGAGAATTGAACTTGCAATCCTAGGGTTGGACTGATTGTATAGTTGGTGCAGTAGCCCACTATGTATGCATTACATATATTTCATATTTATTACATTTCTCAAATCCTTTGCTATTTATCTATGGATGGCTAATGTGATAGCTATGTGTTATTGTGCAATTATCATTGCAGACTGCGCTGGATTAAAGCAAGTTCTCTCTTTCCAAGTCCCGTTTGCCTCTCTTAATCAAAGAACTAGTTAAATGAAGCTGGGTTAGAATGGTCATGTTATTGGAATGCCATACTATTCCACTATTCCACTCCTCTCTACAGGGAGTGCAGAATTATTAGGCAAGTTGTATTTTTGAGGATTAATTTTATTATTGAACAACAACCATGTTCTCAATGAACCCAAAAAACTCATTAATATCAAAGCTGAATATTTTTGGAAGTAGTTTTTAGTTTGTTTTTAGTTTTAGCTATTTTAGGGGGATATCTGTGTGTGCAGGTGACTATTACTGTGCATAATTATTAGGCAACTTAACAAAAAACAAATATATACCCATTTCAATTATTTATTTTTACCAGTGAAACCAATATAACATCTCAACATTCACAAATATACATTTCTGACATTCAAAAACAAAACAAAAACAAATCAGTGACCAATATAGCCACCTTTCTTTGCAAGGACACTCAAAAGCCTGCCATCCATGGATTCTGTCAGTGTTTTGATCTGTTCACCATCAACATTGCGTGCAGCAGCAACCACAGCCTCCCAGACACTGTTCAGAGAGGTGTACTGTTTTCCCTCCTTGTAAATCTCACATTTGATGATGGACCACAGGTTCTCAATGGGGTTCAGATCAGGTGAACAAGGAGGCCATGTCATTAGATTTTCTTCTTTTATACCCTTTCTTGCCAGCCACGCTGTGGAGTACTTGGACGCGTGTGATAGAGCATTGTCCTGCATGAAAATCATGTTTTTCTTGAAGGATGCAGACTTCTTCCTGTACCACTGCTTGAAGAAGGTGTCTTCCAGGAACTGGCAGTAGGACTGGGAGTTGAGCTTGACTCCATCCTCAACCCGAAAAGGCCCCACAAGCTCATCCTTGATGATACCAGCCCAAACCAGTACTCCACCTCCACCTTGCTGGCGTCTAAGTCGGACTGGAGCTCTCTGCCCTTTACCAATCAAGCCACGGGCCCATCGATCTGGCCCATCAAGACTCACTCTCATTTCATCAGTCCATAAAACCTTAGAAAAATCAGTCTTGAGATATTTCTTGGCCCAGTCTTGACGTTTCAGCTTGTGTGTCTTGTTCAGTGGTGGTCGTCTTTCAGCCTTTCTTACCTTGGCCATGTCTCTGAGTATTGCACACCTTGTGCTTTTGGGCACTCCAGTGATGTTGCAGCTCTGAAATATGGCCAAACTGGTGGCAAGTGGCATCGTGGCAGCTGCACGCTTGACTTTTCTCAGTTCATGGGCAGTTATTTTGCACCTTGGTTTTTCCACACGCTTCTTGCGACCCTGTTGACTATTTTGAATGAAACGCTTGATTGTTCGATGATCACGCTTCAGAAGCTTTGCAATTTTAAGAGTGCTGCATCCCTCTGCAAGATATCTCACTATTTTTGACTTTTCTGAGCCTGTCAAGTCCTTCTTTTGACCCATTTTGCCAAAGGAAAGGAAGTTGCCTAATAATTATGCACACCTGATATAGGGTGTTGATGTCATTAGACCACATCCCTTCTCATTACAGAGATGCACATCACCTAATATGCTTAATTGGTAGTAGGCTTTCGAGCCTATACAGCTTGGACTAAGACAACATGCATAAAGAGGATGATGTGGTCAAAATACTAATTTGCCTAATAATTCTGCACTCCCTGTATTACTTATATCTCAATTCTGGGACAAAATTCGGAACAACAGGAATATTCCACTGGTTCTCATGAGGACTGCTTTCATTTTCGAACTCTCTGCATAGGTTGTGGAGAAGTAGAATGATAGTTTATGGTTTCTCTTGAAATGTCAGTGTGGGTAACATAAATGTATTTGTGATTTGACAGATACTATGTTTGATTTGGCTTCAGTGTATACTTTTTAAAGAACGTTGGTGTAAATCTTTACTTACTATTTCCTATACATGACCCCTCCAGGACATTTTTATATATGCAAAATAAATATTTATAGTATATCCCCACTCCCAATAAAGCTCCTACCAACACCCTGATTTCCCATTTGCAAATCTCTTTGTTCTGAGAAGCCACATTTTTGTGTTTTGGCAGCAGCTTGTAAAATTCAGAAACACCCGTGAGAACCTGAAAAGCTCTATATTTAAGTTCAAAATTTCTACCTACCCTTCGTCCTGCTTTTGATTCAAAAGACGGTAAATAACCATAATTAAGTGTTTTCAAATTTTGCCAAAATTCCTCCTTGATTCCAAAAGGCAACCCGATTTCTGGTTGGATCAACAAGCTCTAAATATTAATTTAAAATCTATTATTTATAGTCCTATATGTTCTGTTTTTCTAAAAAAATAAATCCATACCTTTTTTTGAAGGCATCTATTGTATTTGATAGCACCACCTCTCTTGGCAGTGAATTTTATAATGCACCAATAGATTGCCATCTGTTTAGTAGTATGATATTCATGCTAGTTTCATCGGGGCTTTGGCTTAAATCTGTGAGTTAATACACTAAAAGAGTAGGTTTTGCTGCATAACCTTCACTCAAGAGTCTGAAATTCCAAGAAATGTAGCAGGAAACAGATAACAAATACCTACCAAGGTCTCATAAATGTCATGAATTGAGAAATTTGCTGATTGATCCTGCTACAATTTGTTGTACCCTACAGTTAGGGTTGCCACCTTTTCTTCAAAGAAATACCGGCCTTGCTACTGTCTCCATAGACTTAACATTAGCCTGATGCCAATTTTTTACTGGCCTGCCGGTAAAATACCGGCCAGGTGGCAACCCTACCTACAGTAAATATCTCACATCAGAATTGCTTTAATTTTCACAATTGACCAAAATTGTGGTATGAAATGTAAAACAAAGATTATACTGAGCCACATAGCTCAGAATCAGTATTGTGCTGATTACGCGGCATAGAACGTTAGAAGGGGTATTTTACTCTAAATACCTTATATACATTTACAGTGTAAGGCAATACAATTATTGTGGTAAAGGGGAAATTATTGTATGTGAAGAAGGAGGCAAAAGAAGAGAGAGAAGAGGAAAATAAATGATGGAGTTCGAAGGAACAAAAAAACTAGAATAGATATCCCTAGAGAACAAGAAGGCTGCTCTTTGTGAAATCTTCTTCTTGTTTGCAGGTAGTCCTAGTGCCTTATTCCATGGATTTATTGGGATGTTTAGATTCCAAATGGGTCATATATATTGTTGGGTATTGCAGGCTGTAATTATTTTCTAAAAACCTGACTGAATTTTTTTTCTTTTTTTAAAATGGTATGTATAATGTAAGATTTCTATCTCATTATTTTATATCAGTATAATGAAACCTGTAGAGTGGATGACTTCACCTGGGTTACAAAGCAGTGCTAAAATCAATCAAGAGTTCTACCGTCTCTTTTTAGCTGTGTTTGGCCAACAATTAGCTGATACCATTGCCTACGAGAAGAAATTTGGATTTCACCCAGTCCCTATATTACTGGAGAAATGTGCCGACTTCATCCGGGAGAGAGGGCTCACCGAGGAAGGAATATTCCGCCTCCCCGGTCAGGATAATTTGGTCAAACAATTGAAGGAGGCTTTTGATGCTGGGGAGAGGCCTTCGTTTAGCAGGTAACAGCAAAGGCCTATTTGAAGGATGAGGATAAATATATTTATTTATTTTTAAAGGTTTTTTTTTTTAATGCGGAGAGTAAATTAATCTTGGTTACACTTCAGTTTATTAAGGTTTACAGCTGCCATCTTTGCCGGATGGATCTTGAATTCTCCCTTATTGTATATGGCTGGCGTCAGATTGTATCAGGCGGTATCACCTAAACATTGCTTATACTGCGAATGTAGAGAATAATAAATGATTGAAAATTATCTATACATTGTATTAGCAAAACTTCACATGCCTAAATTAGGAGAAAGATGTGTTTTACATGTGCCTGTGGAGTCTCCCGTTTATGACATCCCCTGTGGTGTGATATGCAAATTACCCATTTCTCAATGAAAACCAGTACATTTGCATATCATGCCATAAGTGATGTCATAAGCAGGAGACTTCACAGACACATTTAAAACACATTTTTCTCTGAATTTAGACATTTGCTTGCAATTTGGCTAACACAATGTATAGATCATTTTCAATATTTTTTTTTATTTAAATGCACAGTAAAAACAATGTTAGGTGGTATAGTCCCTTCAAGTACATTTTGTTTTACATACATGCGCTGGACCCATCATCATGGGTGGGATTGTGATATTTGTGAGGTCAAGTGTTTACATAGCACATTGAATTAGGGAAACAGTTGTATAATAAGGGACACTTAGTAGTGTTTGTGTGGCACAGTTAAAGGACAACTGTAAAAAAAAATGAACTTATGTTGAACTGAAAGATTGTGTCAAGTGTAGATGATTTATAAAGACATTGTTTAATGAAAGACTACAAATGAAGTACCTTATTAAGCCTTCTTTACTCCATATAAATCTCTCAGCGGGCAGACATGTTGTTTAGAATCTTGGGTCAGATCTTCACTCACCTTGGATTAGATGAACAAACATCTGATGGATCTGACCAAAGATTCTAAACAAAATAACTTTGTTGGAGAAATAAGTAAGTTGCAAGAAGCTTCCAACTTGGCTATTAATGTCTGATTCCAGCAATGTCCTTGTAAATTCATCACTGTTAACTGTTTAGTGGATAGACCACACTACCAGGTTTTGGCTGAGGAAAGAAAACAAGAGGCTAGATTGATTAGATTTTAATGCCACTGCTGATTGATCTGTCATTTCTCTTTCAGAGATACAGATGTCCACACTGTAGCTTCATTATTTAAACTGTACCTACGAGAGCTACCAGAGCCGGTCATACCCTGGTGCCAGTATGAAGGCTTTCTTGCCAGTGAAAAAATAGCAAACACTGATGAAGACAAGGTATATATGAATGAAACTTCTAAGTAGAAAGCGCAATGTGACTAAAGAAGCCAGACATATGATGGACTATAACCCAGGATACGGTTAGGGTCAACCTACCAACACTGAGCTTTTTATTACTAGGACACATTTGGTACTTTGTTCAGGCATTCTGCTACTTTGTTATGGGTTTAGTTTACATCAGTATTGGGTATCCCCTGGATACTGGGATGCTAGAGAAAGAAGAGAATGGGAATTGCGATGCTGGAAAGAAAGCAGTCATGAAGAAGGGGAGTCATCTAGCATCTAGGACAAACAGGGGGCCAGTGGTAAAAGGATGGAAACCTTTAGCCCAGAAGAGGGGAAATGAGATTTACTTTGAAGGGAAGGTAATAAGAAGTGGACTGACATGAAGGGATGGGAGTGGAAAAAATAAAGTAGGAACAAACATAGGAGGATAACCCACAGGCATATGGATCTATTCACAAAAAATTGACTTTGCAGGTTGACTTTCATTTTGAGACTAAGTCAAATTCGGCACCCAAGTTTTATTATTATTTGGGCCATGAAAATTAAATCAACAGTAACTTGTTTGTACCTATACTATGGTCAAATATAGTCATGTGTTTAATATCCTTTTATTGGTCTGATAAGATTTTGCAATGTTAACTTATTTTTTTTTTTTTTAATGATTTTAGGGTCATGAAGAACTAATGAAGCAAATTAAGCTCCTTCCTAAAGAGAATTACAATCTCCTATGTTTTATATGCAGGTATCCTTTTTAATTCAATGAAATTAGACAAATATTTGTTTGTAGAGTAGTGGAGTAATGTTGCCATTGCACTGATTTCACCAACTTGCCTGCTAATACATTAACTGATATGTCTGCTTTCTCTCTGCTAAAACTACAGCTTGACCTTTTTTTGTAGTATGGCCTCTGCTTAGCGATTTAGTAGAGCTAAATAGTCAGATGGGAACATTTATTGATATATCTCCATAAATCTATTGTTGATTAAACCACACAATTGCATCACGAAAAACAGTTTCTTATTTGCAAATCAGAAACATGGGAACATTTCATAGGGTGTGGAAACCATGGTTAGATAAATATCCCTGAGTGTTGTCCGGAATAACTGACCTTTCCCATGCGTCTCTACAAGTTTCTATTATATTGAGAAGTAGTCCCTAAATAGGGAGAGATAATAGCGAACATTATACACCAGTGTAAAATGGAGATGGGTATCGCTAAGTGGTATGAAAGCTCGAATAAATCGATAGATAGGATTAATTGGATTAAGGCCCTAGAAAAGACCAAATAAAAAAATAATTCTCTAAAAAATGCCCTAATGCTCCCTTGGAGGAGGTCGAGATAAGAGATACGTAAGGAAAAAGTGTAGAAAGAGAGATAGTATTATAATGGATAGTATTATACCACATTTTATGGAGCTATGTCATTGTTGGTCTGTTTATGTTGCATGTATATAGAATAACAATATTATATGTTAGACTTTTGGGGGCAATGTGTCTTGAAGATTTGTGTCTATCTAGAAGAGTCCGTTCTCAGACACAATTCTAATGGAATGTTTCTGCTGTATAGAACTTCACATCAGACTTGAGTTAAGACCTGTCACCTGAATGTTTCTCCCTGTCCTGCAATGCCTTATTCAAAATTATTTGGCACATTTGTTTATAATTTGTATATGTCATTGCAGATTTTTTTTCGAGGTACAAAACCACTCCAGTGTAAACAAGATGAGTGTGGACAACCTAGCTATGGTGATTGGAGTCAACCTTCTCAAGCCACCCACAGAAGATCCAGTAACCCTTATGAGAAGTAATAACTGCTTACTCTATTGTTCTAACTACAAGTATCTTTTTATATCTACTGAGGACATAGGGGACATAACAACTGTTTCATTTCCTGTGACTTCATTGTTTAGCTGATTTGATAGTTTAAGTGTCATCAACTATAACACAGATTGTAGGAATATTTTGTAAAAGGTAACTTTGTCCCCAAGTTTGAAATCCCCTTCCCCAATTCATGCAATTCTCTCTTTCATAAATACAGTCTTATATATCTCATGAAATGTACAACATTGACTAGTTTTCATCAGGATAATATTTGAAAATGTCTCCCCTTTGTTTATTTATATTAACACTGCCTATTACCTTTTGACCTTTTATTTTTTCTCCAAACTACCCCATGTCCTCTTTGTTGTTGGGTGTGATTATGATTCCTCAACATTGAGGCATCATACCACAACAAAATTTTGCCCCCAGGGCACGCTGTGATTGCTGGCACCATATTGGAGGGCAGTGCCCTGCAAGAGCAATGGAAGTGAGCTGAATCACTTCCGTTGCTCTGTTTCTGTTGCTTGACTGCCCCTAGTGGCAAAATAACAAAAACTAACACTACTAGCCCTAGATCTGGGGTTAGAGATAGAGTTGCACTTAGAGATGGATTAGGGTTATAATTAGTTAGGGTTAGTGCTAGTTTTCGGGTTAGTGCGATGGTTTCAGTTAGGGTGATGATTAGGGTTGGGGTCATAAGGTCACGGTAGGAGAAAATGTTTTTTTCCCTATAAACATGCATATTTCTAGAATCGGGACAACGTTTTGAAGCTATTTTGATGGGGTATCTCTTACCATTTGTAATTGTGTGAAAGATTTTTAAGGTCAAATTTAGAAAAAGTGTGTTTTGTCATAGTAAATGATAATATATGATTAAAGTAATGGTATATAAGAAAGCCATTTTTATGGTAATAAAAACAGAATATAATATGTGTGTTTCATTAAATGAGAAAGAAGAACATTACAGCTGAAAACAAACACTGCAGAAATGTTAGAACAGCCAATGGTGTATCTTGGTTTTGTGCTGCCCTTGGCATACAAAATTTGGGCACCCCCCACCCATGATGCACACCAACGATGCACACCCACAACATGACCCATAACACACGTTGCACGTGGTTTTTTTAAAGGGATGTTTTTTTTTTCTTGCATATTGTGCCGCTCCTTAATGTATACAAGGCAAGTGCCACCCTAAGCACTTGCCTTGTTTGCCTCGCGGGAAATACAGCTCTGAGAACAGTCGTTCATGAAGGGTACAAAAATGTAGAAATTGTCCAGTCACTAAGGGCATACCACAGGCATTCTTGAATTCCTTTTCCAGTGCTTTTACTATTTCCACTGAAAGGTTTTCAAGCCATGTTTCAGTGCTGCCTACTCCATACAGTGTCAATACATTTTATGACAATAAGCAGTATTCTTAAACTATATAAATCATACTAAACATCTGCTGTCAGATTGTAAGCTGATGCTTACTATAATATGGTGGACATTTCATTTTCTGTCAACTTATTTTTCTGTCAACTTATGAAACTTTATAAAAACATTTCTACACATAACTAGTTTTTCTTTAGACATTTTCCAGTGATGATTTAACCTAAACTTTATATACATTTATATAATCTGTTTTACTCACCCTTGCTTCCTTTCATCTTAGCTGCCATTTTGAGCAGTCAAACATTATACCAGAATACTCTATATGCTAAAGCTTTCCATTCATTATGCTAAGAAAACACTGGTTGAAGTAAGTAATCATGATATAATTGCTCCTACAGGTGCCCCCCAGATACAGACACTCATGACAGTAATGATTAGCCAACATGACAAATTCTTTCCTAAAACCAATGATATGCCAGCGGAACCTGTGCTACAGAAAAAGGACAGCAAAAAGGTGCAAATCCTGCGAAGCTCAGTGGGATGGGATGCAGCTGAAGAGGTTGTATCCCCTGGAGAGGAGCCAGACAAAGTACAACAGGTGAAGATCCTCTTATAGAATGTCTATGTCGCCTGAGGCATCCAACAGAATATAACCATCAACCCATTTAATAAGTATCAATTATTTTTGTCACTTCACATATTGATCACTCATAATTTGTGCAGAACTTTTTTCAACTATTTTTGGACATACCATCTTTTGACGCTTAGAGGCCATAGTAGGGGATTGGCCTAATTTCAATAAAATATTGTTGTGTCTGTACAAATAGGGACTTGGAATAGTCAGGGACACAAAGACAGTGGTGCCGAAAGACTTGCTCGAAGGATGATTGACGCGTCCTGTCAAGAGCATTGACTGTAAAGTGCAATAAATCAAAGCGCAATAGAAGAAGGTATACTTTTATACCTGAATTTTATCGTTTTAACCACTGTACCATGTGCTGCGTAAAAAAATATTTTGGTTATACAAATATTATTAATGTGATAATGACTAACAGTGACTAAGAAGGGAGAATAATCAGTACCTTATCTGCACCTTGGACAGCTGATGTCATACAACATTTATACCATATTTCTTACCATGCTTTGTACCTTTAATACAGTGAGAATGAGCTGGATTTCTCTTACTGATGGCCATGTGATGGACAATGCTCGTATGCTTTGAGCAGCTTCTAAATAAGCAGTACTTACATTTTATCTATGATTTCTTTTCCCTCCTTCTAGAGAAACACTTGTGACTCTCGTGGCTCGTCCACCTCAGACGATAGTCTGTCTCTCCTGGAGGAGGACTCATTATCAAAAGAGAGGACAGAGTCATGGAAAGCAGTTCCAAGAAAACGAACTCAGACTCTACCTAATGCAAAGTTTCCTAGATCAGGCAAGCTACCAGACAACAGTGTAAATGACTTGAAAGAGGAAATATTCAGTGGAGAGTTCTGGATGTCCCCATCCTCCCCCAATGGACACAAGCCCTGCATTCTATCTTCTTGTCCTGGACACAAGAGGACCCTGTCAGATGATTTCCAATGCCATCGCAAATCAACCTATGATAATGTCCCTTGTCCGCAAGGTGACAGTGGGCACAGTTCCAGCTCCAGTCCAGTGAACCTTTGCACAAAAGACTGTGAGACTGAGCAGTTTGAACTACAAAGCCCAACCTCACCAAATCAATGTGTGAGCAGCCCTGGAGACGAGAATAAAGATTGTGACAACTGTGCCAATTTAGTACAGGCTCCGACAGAGACGGACAGGGAAAAGAAAGAACTAGAAGAAAAAATAAAAAGGTAACATTGAAACATTGGTGTTATAAGAAAAAGATATCCTCAGCCCCAAGCAGATAATCAGATGGGGTCTAGTATCAGCTATTTGCTTAGATGGGTACTATTGAGGTACTGTTATTGTTAGGAAGCAGGAGCCATAAGCAACTGCTTAATTTCCTTTCACAGTCACTGGTTAATGGTACAGATACAAAAGGTTCTGTACAAATTGACTGATATTAATTATCTCCCAGTGGGCATGGTGAGCTATGTCTCAGTGCTTGCTGATTAAGTAGGGTAATAGCGTATGAACTGGATGTGTCATTATTGCAAGAGAATTTGGACAATCTGGGTATCTGGTCAGGCAAATGACTTGTGCATTTTGGGTATAATAATAAAAAGACAACATATGGTTTTAATGGAGTTTCTCTGGGGAAAGTTACTAATGAGGAAGATTTGGGAGTAATTGTAGACAACAGACTCAAGGGTTTACTCAGAATGGCAGGGAATTGAGCCAGGAATTTCAACACAGCGGTACAAGAGGTCCCTTTCTAAGTGCTTGTTGATCCAACAAACCCATTTCCATAGTGCCCAGTGACTGCCCCCACAAACCTGTTTCCACAGTGCCCAGTGACTTCCCCCACAAATCCATTGCTATGATGCCCAGTGACTGCCCCCACAAGCCACTTTCCACAGTGCCCAGTGACTGCCACCAGATTCCATTTCCACAGTGCCCAGTGAATGCCACCATATCCCATTACCATAGTGCCCAGTGCCTGCCATCATATTCCATTTCCACAGTGCCCAGTGACTGCCCCCACAAGCCACTTTTCACAGTGCCCAGTGACTGCCACCAGATTCTATTTCCACAGTGCCCAGTGACTGCCATTAGATTCCATTTCCACAGTGCCCAGTGACTGCCACCAGATCCCATTTCCATAAATCCCAGTGGCTGCACCCACAAAACCATTTCCATAGTGCAATGACTGCCTCAACAAGCTTCTTTCTCCACAGTGCCCAGTGACTGTCACCAGATCCCATTACCACATTACCATTAATCACCTTTCTATTTGGAGTGCCATGCTTGACCCTTCATATTACTTTTTTTCCTAGTGTTTTTTTGTCTTTGCGCGGCTCATTCTCTTTGTTGAAACTCGCGTAGAATAGGGTGAGATGAATTTCTCACTACCTCTCTATGTGGCATTACTATAAGGGAGATGTCCACCTTGCAACTAATAGAATAGGTTGGGATTAGGCAATCAGCTGGTAATCTAGTGGCAGGCCTGTAAAGATTTTGAATTGAGGCCTATGTTAAATCTATGGCAGCAGTGGCACGGCTGATTTTTTTCTGGAAAAAAAGTTGGCCACCCTAGGCGAGATGCTGAAGATCGTGCTTTTTATAGGATCACTCATCTATAATTCAAATGATGGGAACTGACTACATGGAAGGGACAAATAAAACAAGAGACTTGTCAGCAATAATATGCAGACTTCCTGGGGTAGTGAAAGTAAAAATAACTGTTAAAAATATGTTTGTACTTCTATAAATGGTAACAGGAACTGAAGCTAAGCTTTTAAAAGTTCAAAATGAGTGTGTTTGAAGGAGAGTAGAAATAAGCCTTGGTGGTTATTAAGGGAAATGCTAACTTTTCCCGGCCTACATGCAAGATGTTTCGTGAATTCATTTTTGGGCCTTGAGTGAATCAGCTTCAGACTGTATAAACCCTTCTCCTTTATTAAGAAACCTTGAGACTGAAGCTTAAACCCTGGGACTCTGGATGAATTCCAAGGAGTAACATGCAATAAATAGGACCTTTAGATCAGTGATTGCCAGCTCTGTTAATTAGCACCTTATGGTTGACTTAGCATCATGGGAAATTAGGGTTGCCACCTGGCCGGTATTTTACCGGCAGGCCAGTAAAAAATTGGCATCAGGCCAATGTTAAGTCTATGGAGACAGTCAGTGGTGTATCTTGATTTTGTGCTGCCCTAGGCAGACAAAATCTGGGCACCCCCCTACCCAAGCTGCACACCCACGTTACACACCTAACACATGCCCCATCATTCAGACTCACATCAAGCTCACACTCACATCACACTCAGTCACACACTCCTACTCCCATCACACTCAGTCACACACTCCTACTCCCATCACACACACTCCAACTCCCATCACACTCAGTCACACACACTGTCTCCCATCACACACACTCTGACTCCCATCAAACTCAGTCACACACACTGTCTCCCATCACACACACTCTGACTCCCATCACACTCAGTCACACACACTGTCTCCAATCACACACACTCTGACTCCCATCACACTCAGTCACACACACTGTCTCCCATTACACACACTCTGACTCCCATCACACTCAGTCACACACACATGCTGACTCCCATCACACACAGTCTCCCATCACACACACTGTCTCCCATCACACACACTCTGACTCCCATCACACTCAGTCACAGTCACACACACACACACACACAGTCTCCCATCAGCACTTACCTTCGGCTCCCCGGCGATTGTGCCGACAGGTCACGTGACCGGGCGCGCGTATGACGTCAGCGCGCCCGTCACGTGACTGTCGGCACTTCCCACTGCACGGGGAGCCGAACAGGCAGCATGGAGGTTTCTCTGTGCTGCCTGTTCGGCTCCCCGTGCAGCCTGGCAGGCAGAGCGTTGGTGAGGGGGGATCTTCCGATCCCCTCTCACCTCCGACTCTGCCTGCAAGCGCGGTGGGGTTTTTTTTTTTTAAAGGGCCGCGTTTTTTTTTTTTACATTTTTTTTTTTTTTCATTGCTGGCTGGTGCTGCCGCCCCCCAAAATTTGCCGCCCTAGGCATCCGCCTAGGATGCCTCGCGGTAAATTCAGCACTGGAGACAGTACCAAGGCCGGTATTTTTTTGAAGAAAAGGTGGCAACCCTATGGGAAATATAGTTCACAAACATCTGCAATGCTAATATTAGCCTTAGATCATCTTCACAATCAAAGTGGTGCAAGTAGTTCTTCTTTTAGGGTATATTTTATGGTTATTAGTTCTTCTTTTAGAAAACATTTGTAAACATGAATAGAATTTAACATTTTGTAGACTTCTATCATCTGCTGAGTAAAAAAAAAAAAAAAACATCACTCTGATTCTCTAAACACACCTATTTTTCTGTTTACCGTTTTCCAGTCTACAGAAAGAGAATTACGAGGTGTGGAAAAAGGTGATGTTATTGAAAGAGGACCTGGAGAAAGAAAGGAATAAAAGGAAGGCTTTGGAAATAGCTCTACAGAATGTGGAGCGGTCACGAGATGATGCCGAAAAAAGGAACAAACACCTGGAACAAGAAAACCAGAGATTCATAAAGGCCATGAGTGAGGATGGCAGCAAGCCAGAATAGCACCATCTTGGACCTCAATTTTGTTAGATCTCACAATGATCTACGGAATTGCTGATGTGCCTCTCAGAGGCATGGTGGCCATATCAGAGAAATTCTACCCATACATCTTTCATCTACTGTTTGTTCTCCTGGCCAAAACCTTCTGGCAGTGAGGTCAGCTGATTTACCTAATGGCATGTAGACTAGAAGAACATCATTTCCTTCAAATTATGCCGCTTACTTGACTCTGCATGCTTCCAATAGACATCATTAAAAGCCTTGTTTTTTATGCCGTAACACATTCACTGCATTGACTTGAGGTTGTTTCATAAACATCTCCACTGTGCAAGACTTGAACTGGCTAAGTAAAGTGTATTAGCAGTAAGTGGACATATCTGAAATGGACAAACCCTCTTTAATACTCATGCCAAGTACTCAACCAATTATGGCTGGAGACTCACTTAAACTGGACCGTATTGCTACGTTGAAACCATATAAGGTCAATAGTGATTTACTCAGATCAGTGGGAAATGTGGACTCAAAAACCTATATGACATAGCACTTATACATGAGAGTGCAGCTTATAAGAAAAAATGGCTAACACTTATATCAAAACATAAAATACCGTATTTCCTCGAATATAAGACGACCCTGATTATAAGACGACCCCCCAAACTTTGGATATTCCTTTAGGAAAAAAACTAAAAGCCTGAATATAAGACTACCCTATAGGAAAAAAGTTTAACTTGTATATATTAACATATAAATTACTTTTTAATATTCAATAAAAATGATATTAAACAAATACATTTCTTGTGTTTATTGTGCCAATGCTGCCTCTCTCCACCCTCCCTGCGTTGTCTCCCTCCCCCCAAACGTATATCTCTCTCTCTCCCCCCCTTGTCTTTCTCTCCCCCTCCCTCCCCTTGCATTTCTCTCCCCCTCCCTCCCTTTGTCTTTCTCTCCGCCTCCCTCCCCTTGTCTTTCTCTCCCCCTACCTCCCCTTGTCTTTCTCTCCCCCTCCCTCCCCTTGTCTTCCTCTCCCCCTCCCTCCCCTTGTCTTTCTCTCCGCCTCCCTCCCCTTGTCTTTCACTGCCCCCTCCCTTTGTCTTTCTTTGCCCCCTCCCTTTGTCTTTCTCTGCTCTCTCCCTTTGTCTTTCTCTGCCCCCCTCCCTTTGTCTTTCTCTGCCCCCCTCCCTTTGTCTTTCTCTGCCCCCTCCCTTTGTCTTTCTCTGCCCCCTCCCCTTCTCTTTCTCTGCCCCCCTCCCCTTCTCTTTCTCTGCCCCCCTCCCCTTCTCTTTCTCTGCCCCCTCCCCTTCTCTTTCTCTGCCCACTCCCCTTGTATTTCTCTGCCCCCTCTCCCCTTGTCTTTCTCTGCCCCCTCTCCCCTTGTCTTTCTCTTCCCCCTCTCCCCTTGTCTTTCTCTGCCCCCCTCCCCTTGTCTTTCTCTGCCCCCCTCCCCTTGTCTTTCTCTGCCCCCCGGGGGTCTTTCTCTGCCCCCCGGAGGTCTTTCTCTGCCCCCCTCATCTTTCTCTCCCCCCTCCCCTCATCTTTCTCTGCCCCCCGGGGGTCTTTCTCTGCCCCCCGGGGGTCTTTCAATGCCCCCCTTGTCTTTCTCTCCCCCCCTCCCCTTGTCTTTCTCTCCTCCCTCCCCCTCCCCCGTCTTTCTCCCCCCCCGTCCCTCGTCTTTCTCTCCCCCCTCCCCCCGTCTTTCTCTCCCCCCCTCCCCCATCTTTCTCTACCCCCCATCTTTCTCTCCCCCCCTCCCCCCATCTATCCCCCCCCCCCTCACCCTCCATCCCCCTCACCTTATTTTTTGCTCCCTGGTGGCTAGTGGGTGCAGCCGGAGGATGTCTGCACGATGCGCGCAGACATCCTCCGCTGCTGCCCGGCACTTCCGCCGGGACTTTTATGATGAAGCTGAAGGACCAGGCTTCATCATAGAAGTCCCGGCGGTCGTGCCGGGCGGCAGCAGGGGGAGTCTGAGCTTATCGCGCAGACATCCGCCGGTTGTTAGAGAGGGGGATCCAGGTCCCCTGCAGCTCTGCGGGGGACCTGGATCCCTGTCTTATAGTCTGACCTCAATTTGAGGCATTTGCTCTGAAAAAAACCTCGTCTTATATTCAAGCAAATACGGTATTTGTTTCTAAAGTCTGTATTCATGCTTACATCTCTGGTGGGATCGCAGTCCTAATGGACCCCATGCTGAGGATTTTTTTTTTAAATAATTGTTTTAAAAAAAAAAAGTGCTAACTCAATCGGGCATGGTGTGGATTTGAAGAATGGGAAAGAGTGGTAATGTGAGAAAAAAAATGCTACTTCAGTGAAAGGTTGTAAATTATACTCCATTTCAGCCTTTGATATTTGTGGTTTCAATCAAGAAAATAAAAACTTTATGAGGTACATACATACAAAGATGAGAGGATGGATGGGACTGTCTTACCTGTAATAGCTGAGACAGGATATCTCAGCCATTGCAGGGAATATTGTGATATGCCATGGGGCATGTCACAATCCATTGCCATCCTCCCCCAAATTTGGGGGGTGAGAGATGGGGTATGTTGATCCTGGTTGTCTTAACAGTTAGGCAGACCAGGATCAACCATTATTTTTTCCATTTATTAATGTGATCACTGTGAAAATCAATCACATTGATCTAGGGTTGCCACCTGTAAAAAATTGGCATCAGGCCAATGTTAAGTCTATGTAGATAGTACCAAGGACGGTATTTTTCTGAAGAAAACGTGGCAACCCTACATTGATCATATGTAATAAATGCAAAACAATATAGTAAATGACAATCAGTGCTAATTGTCTAAAGCTTCCGTCTCTCACATTCAAATAAACGGCACCGAGAAAAAAAACACCCCCCCCCCACAAAAAAACTTTTATTTTTGCCATTTTTACACAGTTTATTAAATTGTACACATTACACAAAGGGTTAAGTCTAAAAAACAAATGGTCGCAAAAGAAAGCCCTACCAGTACTGAAAAAACCCATCTATAATATGTGATGATTCATTTAAAAAGGAAGCCTCCGCTCTCATTTACATGGACACATAGCTAAAGTAGCAAAAAATCGATTGTCCAGAATGGGCATCAAAACAAACCAAACCATTGTTCTGAAGGGGTTAAACAGCACAATCGTTCCGGATACTTTCATGTGTGGTGGTATTTTTACATAACCCCCAGTGTTTGCACAGAGACAAATATGAAATGGGTGAGAAACTGGAAGATTGAAATTAGGGATTCGTAATCTCCCATAAAATCCAATACTGGTGCTCAAAATCTCTCCAATGTACAATTTATAAAGTGCAAATTATGCTTAGGCAATCTAAGGATAAACCTTTGGTTTCACCTAAACATTACATAAGTGCTTAACCCCTTCATGACCAATGACAGTGATATTTTTTTTTTTTTTTAAAAGACTGCTAGTGGGGCCAGTGCTTTGCATTGGCCCCCAGCAGTAGATAGGGGGCTCGCAGCAGCTGGATATATCATGCATGAAGCCGCAGGATAGTAAGGGTAGACAACATTCCCTATGATGCTAAGGTCGCTTTTGGCTGGCTGACCATGATAGGAAATTTAGTCATAAGCATTACATAATAAATACACATTTTAAAGCTGCAATGACCGTATACTAAATTTGGCCCTGTACCCAGGACCGGTGCAAGGAGTTTTGCCACCATAGGCGAACCCTCATTTTGCCGCCCCCTTGCCCCTCCTACTTATAACAGCCAGACAGCAGCACATCAAACACAATCTCACACACACAGACAGTCACGTATACACAAGCGAGCAGTTCTTCTTCTCTTTAAAGATAAAGTAAATTTCTTAATGTGTCCCCCTGTCTGTCTCCTCTTCCTCCTCATACCTGTCCCTTTCCTGCTTTGACAGCTATTAACATCCGGGCACTGTGATTGGCTGTCACAGTGCCTAGATGTTTCAGGGGGCGGGCAATCGAGACACTTATCTAAGTCGGTTTTATCATGATCGCGGTGTGCTATTGGATCTACATGACGGTTCTCGACCGCCATCGTTCACCAAGCGAGTTTTGCCCCATGACTGTCCAGGACCATCATCGGTCACCAAGAGGTTAACACACAACATTCTAAAAACAGTCTGGTCATGAAGGGGTTATGCATGCTCAGCTAATTATATTAAAAATACCTTCTCAACTTTGCCTATTTTTCTAACTCAAACATGGAGTAGGGAGGCATCGGAAACGAGGAGACCGTAAAATCAACAAAGGTAGGTACTTCCTCTAAAACACCGACAATGGGAGAGCCGAGGTCCCGACTAGTAGCTCCAAATGTAGGCTGCTCAGGAGTGATTAGGCAAAAATATCCAAAGTTTATTCAAAGCATAGTATTGCATAACAATTATCATCCAAAATGCACACCACAAAAACAGAGGTCACCTGATGCGTTTTGTGCTTATCCAACACTGCCAATACGGGTTAACTAGGCAGAATTGGAAAAATTATTCCAACTCAGCTACATTGGCCTAAAATTTGAAATTCACGTCTCAGTTCCTTGCAATTCTCTCTTTATTGAGCAGAGACTTAGCTGTTGTACGTGTTTTTTAAATATGGATAATGCAGTTATTTTTCAATAAAACTGTTACACTTTTAATGCAGTTTATAAGGATAAGACATCTCAAAGAACAAAAGTGATCAGATCAGTTCCACATGAGGTGAAACAGCCCCATTAATGCCTGATCTTTGGGATTTGCCTGGTCAATTCACCATAGTTCATTGTATACTGAATAAACCCGGTGAAGTTTCTAGAAACCTTTTCTGCTGCTAGTACAAAAAGAGTGGTCAATGGTCTAAAAAAGTGAGTTGGCATGATACAAGCACAGGAGCTCCTTTTTTCCAAGAACCTGTTTCGGGAGCAGGTATTGCTCACTTTCACCAACTATATTCCTGCTCTCAGAGGAACATCTCCAAGCCATGGTGAGTACTTGGTCTCCAAAGTTCTCAAATATGTCATGTATGGCTGCGACCTCAGTCATTATTTTTACCAGCCACATATAACAGCCTGCCTTGCTGTGTGTAGAAGTCATATGTGACCAGAACGAAATCTAGGATCTGATACCACTGAACCACTTTGGTTATCTGATTGCCATATGTTGACAAACGACTTCTACACATTGCAAGACAATATGTAGAAGTTATTTGTGGCTGGTAAAAAAGGCTGAAGTGGCAGCCCTGCAGTCTGCTAGATGTAACATCACCTGGCCACACACACAAGTTATCATGGGGTTATGGTGTGGAGTACCTTAACTTAATTTAATAAGATAAAGACCATTAAACAACCATTTATTGGCGAACAGCAACCAACCCAAACACTTCATAATATTGTTAAAAAGTTCACATTTGACCCACGCAGCCCAGCTTATAGTTATAGAACCCACTAAATGTACTTTTGGAATATATCCTGAAATAATGACATTTACAATGGTGTAAATTGTGTTTTATAGGCTATAATAGATTTTAATATATTTTCTGGCCTATAGGTGGCAATGCAGGTTAGGCATCTGGAAAAGGTTTCTAAGCAGAAACCATTAATACAGTGTATTGAGTATGATAGCGCAAGACATGTTTAACCATGCTGCTGGGCTGTGTTCCTGGAGATTTGAATGTTGGGAAGAAAGCTACAGGATGGGTAGCGGATCTGTGGAATAAACTTCCATTAAGAGAAAAAAACGCTTAATCATTTGAGGCTAATGAAGTATAAAGATGGTTGATACAAGGAATTCAAAATGGACTGGGATGTACTTTGAAGAAAAAGTTAATTTGAGCGCTTTAAGGTCAGACTTGATGTTCCAGTTGGTAGTTATCACACATCACAATCTGTATTTCTATGATGCCGAACAAAATAATAATAAGGCTTTCATCTACCATATTTGCTTGAATATAAGACGACCCTGATTATAAGACGACCCCCCAAACTTTTGATATTCCTTTAGGAAAAAAACTAAAAGCCTCAATATAAGACTACCCTATAGGAAACACGTTTAGCTTGTATATATTCACATGTAAATTGCTTTTTCATATTTAATAAAAATTATGATATAAAAAAAATGCATTTTTTGTTTTTATTTCCTTTTAGAAACATAGAATGTGTCGGCAGATAAGAACCATTCGGTCCATCTAGTCTGCCCAATTTTTTTTGAGTACTTTTATTAGTCCCCCGTTCCCCGTTCTTTTATGTGCCAATACTTCCTCTACCCCCCAGACTTTCCCAATGCTCCCCCCCCCCCCAGACTTGGCCAATGTTGGCTCCCCCACCAACGCTGCCTCTCTCCCCCCATCGCTGCCGCTCTCCCCCTCCCTGCCCCCAAACTTTGTCTCTCTCCCCCCTTCCCCCCAGCATTGTCTCTCTCTCTCTCACCTCCCTGCCCCCCAGCGTCGTTGTCTCTCTCTCACCCCCTCTACCCCCTTGATCTTAGGTCAGACTATAAGACGACCTCGATTATAAGACGAGGTTGTTTTTTCAGAACTTTTTTTCTTATAATCAAGCAAATACGGTAGTAACAAAGCAATGAGTCTAAATCCTCAAATCTGTGGTTATGTCCAACACTTCTTTACTTAATTATATATATATATATATATGTATATATATATATGTATATATAAAAGTAAAAAAAATCTAAATATGACATTTACTGAAAAATTCAGCACACCAATGCACAGCTGCATGTGGACCAGTAATAATGTTTGATTTAAAAATTTGTTTTATTAAGGGAACATACTCTATATGACTTTAAATTCAAGAACCATTCAGATAGAAGCCGGGCTCCACTTGTTATGCTGTGTACTAATGTGGACAGGAGCTCAGAGCATCCTCTTCATCCTGAGGTAAGTAAGTCCACTTAAAGGGAAATAATTTGCTTGGCACGCCAAAGTTCAACAAACATGGTGTATTTATTTCAATATATATATATTTGCCTCCCACAGTAAACCAGTCTCCTGAGCCAACAAATCTAGGCAAGGGAAAGGAGGTATTGGGTTAGGAGAGGGAAAAGATGGGGAGGATAGTTTGCCCCCTCTCCTTTTCTGTGGACTCCTAAGCCAGTAAGCCCATTGACATGTCAGTATCCAGGTGAAATCCATGCCCCCTCTCCATAGAAACAATCATGCGGACGCCCATGCCAGTAAGCCCATTGACATGTCAGTATCCAGGTGAAATCCACAGTTTATCTTCTTTGTTTACGATACCGATTTGGTAAACAATTCTGTTATAATAGCACCAGACCATCTGGATTTGATTTTTTTGTTTCTCTACACCAGGAACGTCCGTTGTCATCTGGGATCATAAAAAGAGAGAGAGAGAGACACCTGAGTCCATCACAGACAAACCAAGGCAAATTAGATACTTGGTTTACTAGATAGTGAATGCTAGGGACATTGGTGTATCAATATATCACTCAATACATTATAGCCTATAACCACATGTTGTAAACAATGGTGAGATGGTTCAGGGGGCTTAATGCATGAAGAGCAGATTTTTTTTCAGTCCTTAGGTTGCAAGTTCAAATCCTAGTGGGGCAAACTCAGCACTCCATCCTGCTGAGTAAGATAAAACAAGTACCATTAAATTGGGTGCATGATGGGAAATAATTACATCCCCATGATGACATTGAAACTGAGAGAATGTCTCAATGTACCCTTCCTGGTTAAATGCTTTGTTGTTTTGTTACTGTCAAACAAGGCTTTTTTCCTTTGCAAAATCTCCCTCCTTCCCATTCCCCTTCTCATTTAATCTTCCCACATGTTCTCCTTCTAAACTCCCCTAATTTCAGCAGGGCTTTCTGCCTAATGTGAAAATGGAATTACATTGTAAACTTTATTTGATTATATAACTGTTGACTAGTGAGTATATTTAAGATCCGCCAAAATGTACAACTATTTTTTTTGTTGTAAACAAGAAAACTGAATTCACGGAAATGATCTCTGGCTGAAAGATTTGGCAAAAATGTGATATTTTATTTAAAAGAAATCATTGTGAATGTGCAGTGTTGTACTGCTCGCTATAGGGTTTGAGCATTATAGGTTTGCCCACATTGCAAGTATAGTTATCATTTGGGATTTCTTTAGTCATTTGTCTTACCCTTGGTAACATGGGTTGTTTTAAAATTTCTGCGATGTTTGTGTTAATCTGAAATTTTCTTCTTTCTCATTTACTGAACCCATGGAAATTATATATTGTTTTAATCGCCATTAGAAGGGCTTTCTTTAGATACCATTATATTCATCATATGATATAAGTTACTCATAATCATAAAATATGATGACATTTAAAAAAAAAAAAGTAATTTTGGCTTGAATTTGAATTTACACAATTACAAATATGAAATAGACTGTATAAATAGTTTCTAAATTTTGTCCTGACTTTAGAAATATATAATGTTTAGGTGTTTTTCTGTTGTTATTTGCAAGTTATAGGGCAATAACTGAAAGTAACTTTGCTTTTGTTTCCTAACCATTTTCTCCTACAATGACCATTTGACCCCAATTCTAACCCTAAATCTAACACTAACCGTAAATCTAACCATAACTCTAACCCTTATGCTAACCATAACCCTACTGTAATTTTAACCCTAACCCAATGCTAACCCTAACCCCCGATCTAAGGCTATGTTGTCTTCCTGACGGACTCTTGGGACCATCTAGCAACAACAACAGTGTGACGGAAGTGATATTTCTTCCCAGGCTCCTGACAAATTGAATATATGGATCAATAGAGCATTTGAGTAGATTAAACATATTTATAATATGGATATATTTTTTTTAAAATACAAATATTGTTGTAATTATTTAATTTTAATATGCATGAAACAGTTGTGCCGTTTTGCAGTAATTTTCCCAGGGATTTTACTCTGCTTCTAAAAATGAAGATGTCAAGCATTTCTTGGTAGCCAATCAAAGGGCTCTGGTAGGAATGCATAATTATGTGCATTTATTCTTTCCATCTCTATGGAAAGGCCTTTATCCAGAAACATATGCATAGCCGAGCATGCAACCCCCCCCCCCCCCCCTAAAAAAAAGCATGGCTTGGAATGGCTCTTCAATCCCTGTCTGTGTTCAATTTTATGACTTTGAGTACTTTCGCTCAAGAAGATCATGCAGGAAAGCCAGACAAAAAAGTACCATTATATATCTAAAAACTGCACTCCATATCAGCACAGTAAGCAACAGTTTGGATGGACAGACGACAATTCAATTATTTATTTAACAACAATGGAAATGCTCCCAATACCGGGGAATATACACAGGGAGCAATTCATTTTTGGACTTACCACCTCTTTGCAGACAGGGTTGGGAGAACTTGTCTAATGTCATCATGCTCCAGCGTTACATTAAGTCTAAAGGATTTACCCAACCCCCTCTACGACTATTATCATTATACATTTAGTTTTATATCCCGGTTTGCAATCACATTAGTGACTTAGCAGAGAGCATCATTTCCCTCTGGTAGTGAACAGGTTAAATGTTTGCTATTACACCTGTGTAACAAAGGGAGGAGACCATTTGTGTCTACTCACCTGTAGCTTTAATAGTTCAACTAGTCTGGTTATCCTGGGTTATGTAGTAGGCCACAGATGTTTAGAGATATTCTTCCACATTGAATCCAAGTGTATAATATGTTACCATACATTACAGGAAGCAAATTAACTTTGGTCCATTTGTTATGTTAACGTGTACGTTGTACATGTCATTTATGCATACGAATGCATATAGACAATCATTGGAAATCTCTTTAGAAAGGTTCCTGTTCTAACCCTGCATCTCCTTTTGCTTCCTAGCAAGAAAATCAGTACATTTGCACTGGGTCGTTAGTTCATGAGCATGTGTGCAATAACTGTTTTATTCAGAACCTAGTAACTGCCTCCCTTTATTTTTTGTTTGTATTTTTTGACAGCAGTCATAGAAGAGGCAAAACTGTTTTGTGATGTCTAAGGAAGGCCACTGATTGGTTTCTAGAAGATGCTTGAGCTACAGATGTCATGGTGGGCTGGATCAATATTCATGTGAAAGCTTGAAAAAAGTATAGAACTGGAAAAAATGAATGCATATTTTAGAGTGTATGCATTTGCTTATCTAGGTTGATTTTTTGAGACTGGCGTGCTCCTTTAACCCCTTCCCTCCAGTTGGACTATGCTGTCCTAACATGCTGGGCTCAAATGGCTCAAATGGCCAGCAGGATGTCAAAGAATGTCCAGTAGTGGTCCCTCTTGAAGAGCTGTACTGTGGATTCTGCTGCAGGGGACTGCAGCGGCAAACCACCTGTCAGGTGAGGCCACTTTAAGGGGCTTCCTGGTTCCAGGTTCGGGCAAGCGTCTGCAATATCACAATATTTCAGCAGGGGCTCACAAAACAAAGTTGAGCATTGCTGGATCGTATGATGGGCATAGTGTTCTAGCTAGTGTTGCCACCCATCAGGTGTTTTACAGTCAGGCCGGTAAAAAAAAAAAAATGGCTTGCTCCCAATGTTAAGTCAATGGAGGTAATAGCAAGGCCGGTATTTTTTTGTGGAAAAGGTGGCAACTCTAGTTCTAGCTGAAGTCTATTTCTTCTCCCCAAACTAGATAGATTTGTCTATACAACATATAAACACGGTCAGGTTGCAGTGTCTGATTTTTGTTTCAGAAGGGAATCCTTCCTGCCCCATCCTTCCAAATCTGGGGATGCCTAGCGGTGGGATACATTGTTGAAAAGAGAACTCCAAAAAATAAGATTAAGAGAATATATGGGGGTAAATTCTGGTTTCCATATACCTATCAATTAATGTCAAACACTTTCCTCCAATGATTTGCCATGTTAATATAGGATGCAGAGGAAGGAGAACTTGGTATCTTATAAAGGTAGGATAAGGGAGCTATGCAGCTATATAGCCATAAAGAGTCTATAACACGCACCACATGTTTACATGCCTCATTCTAGCACCTAACTGGATGTTATTTGGTACAGTACGTGCTGGAAGAGAAGTCTGTTCATAAACTAATCCACGATCACTAACTCTTATCATTTTCCCTGCCAGCTACTCACACTGATTGCCGGTTGCTACAGCAAGTGACAAAAACTGCTGGTGTGTATGCTTGCGTTACTGTATACACTGTACATGGTCCATCTTGTATTCACTTAACACATAGCTTTTCGTCACCCTGAGACTTTCTCCGAGGTGTTGGCTGCACGCACGAGGGAACTTCACACAGTTCAAGGAGAAACAAATGGGGATTAGGGAGCGTGTGTGTGATAGTCCTATACTTTATGTGGAGGGGGGCATTATAGCATGTTGTGTGACTTGCATTGGAATTATTATTAAACCAAAAATGAATTCATGAAGACACAGTATTTAAATTTTATTATTATATTTATTGTTGTTGCCTTCATTTCTGTCTCTCTCTCCTCACTGGGTTCATCCTTTTGAATGACCCAGGGGTAGGGAGTATTTTATTTACTTATTACTCGTTTACTTGCCCTCCATCTTATGGACTCTCTATCCCTTTATCCAAATTAGATTTCGTATGTTGACTTTTTCGAACAGCCCATTTTTCTCCTTTTCGGATGTATTTCGTCTATTGAGTTTCTCCGAAAGGTTTTGTTTTTCGTTCGTATTTTGTCTGTTATGTTTATCTAAATGGCTTGCTTTTGTTTATGCTTCTTTCCCATTTCGGTTATGTCGAGTTTATCCGAATAGCCCATTTCTCGTTCATGCTTTTTTTCCTTCATGGATGTATTTCTTCTGTTGAGTTGATCCGAATGGTTTTGATTTTCGTATCTTTTTTTCTTTTATGTTTATTCGAATGGCTTGATTTCGTCTTTAACCTTCCACATTTCGGATGTAAGGTAATCTGCCTATGCTGAATTTGCCTTTTAGCGCTTTTTCTGTCAGTTTCCTCTTACTGGCATCACAGGCGCCATTTTAACTGTCTTTCCTGCGATTTGTTTGTAATTGTGTGCTGATTGTCTCTACTCCTGCTTTGCAGGTATTATTATTATGCCATTTTCCACCTGACATGTCTGGGGATAGGTCACAGGGTTCTCAGGGTGATAATACTCTCTCCCCACAGGCTCTTGGAGAATCCTCTACCGACTATATTAACTCAGAGAGAGATCAGTAGCCCAAGCTCTGCAGTTGGCAATGGGACAGATGTCCTCTAATATTTCCTCAGCCCTAAAGGCACAGGATGTTACCCCTTCTGCCACCTCAGTCCCTAACTTAGACCCTCAAGACACTCAAGGGGGAAAAACAAGGCCAAACGTAAAATGAAGCACTCCTCCATTACCGAATTGAATGTCGTGCTTTGTTACGTCCCAGATGACACGGTCACACATAAGAGAGCCCACCACTGGGCCGCCAAGGGTAGGATATGGCACCACCCTATTTTGAAGCTGCTGAGCAGACACCCCATATTGATTTACCCCAGTGGCATACGGGGGATAATGTTGACCCCAGATGCGAGCCCCTTTTCGTTCTTGACACCAGAGGGAAATTGAAGGCTTGGTGTCCTGTCATACCCCTGAGGTGGAGCCCAAACAAGTTGGAGGCCTAAGAAGGGTTTAAAATCATCACTAAAAAGTTGTCAGGACAAGATCCTCAACATCACTGGCCCCCTCATTAAGATATTTCACTTAGCAGAATCCACCCTTAATGAAGGCTCCTTGGTTCTCCGGCCTTGGACACAGAGGGCTTTATGCCTTCTGGGCAATGTTAATACAGCCATTGCGTCAGAGAGGCGTAGAACCATACTTTTCAAAATTGAACCCAAGCTGGTTAATCTAGCTAATTCAGAGCCTGGGCCTTAGGCTTAGGGTTTATTATTATTTGGGGATAACTTTGCCATGGCAGGACGCAGTAAAGGCAGTTCTTCCAGCCACATCAATAAAGGCTTATTCAGGTCCCCCAGAGGCTCCTACCAAGCTAGGACCTAGTTTCCTGATGCTAGATCGGCACCTCCGGTTTTCTTTGGCCAAAAGGGCAGAATGTGGCACAGTCATGGATTCTGAGGTACTCCACAAGTCAGACGTCCCTACGGTGAATAAACATTTTCTTTCCCCTTCTCCTGGGGTGCAGAGGGGGCAGGGGGCAGACTGGGTCTATTCTCCCACAACTGGGGATTGATAACTTAAGATTTGTGGGTCCTTCAGACTGTCGGGGGTTATCTGATAGGTTTTTGGCAGATTGCCACAAACTTCTCCCTCTCTTCTCATAACCTTCTCAGTGAGGGACCAAAAGCTTATAGACTTGGAGGTTGAGAATTTATGGATAAAAAGTTTAGTCAGCAACCTCTTTTTGTTACCCAAAAAATACGGAGGGGTCGGTCCGGTCATAAACCTGCGTCCCCTAATTTTTTTTGTCCCATACTCACATTTCAAAATGGAGAGGATGCATTGTTTATGTGATCTTCTCATGACAGGGAATTGGATGGACAGGCTGGACCTCCTGGATGCATACCTCATGGTTCTTATCGCTTGTGATCACCGGCACTTCCTGCAGTTTGAGTGGAAAGGGGGTCAATGGTCGTTCTCGTGTTTACCTTTCAGCCTCTTTTCCACATCTTGGTTCCAAGCTATTAAAACCGGTGGTCAGATTAGTCATCTATCTAGACGATATCCTCCTCCTGTCTCAGGATGTGGATTCCCTACTCTTCCACCTCCAGTGGACGGTGGACCTACTATGACACCTAGGTTTCCTGATCAGTCAGGAAAAGTCCTTACTGGTCCCATCCAAAAAGATAGAAGAGTTCCTGGGATTCGTTATAGATTAGATTCAGGGATCCCTGCAGTTACCCTCGAAAAAGATCAAACTGATCAAGCAAGTGATCAGGCAAACCTTACCAAGACAGTTCGGCATATCGCAAGAATATTTGGGCTCTTATCTGCTGCGATTCAAGCAATTTTCCCTGGTCCGTTGCACTATCATGCATTGCAAAGTCTGAAAATTCATTCTCTTCAACGTGGAACCTCTTACGACTAACTCGTGGAACTGGACGAAGAGGCTGTAGAAGAGCTGGTATGGTGACTGGGGCACATGGATGCCTGTAACGGCAGGGCGATCTTCGATGCCCCACCGGATCTGGTTGTCCTGTCCGACGCAAGTATCCATGGCTGGGGAGCTCAATGCGGAAGCTCCTTTACCAGAGGAAGATGGCCCTCTCTAGAGAAAGAGTTGCATATCAACTGTTTGGTGGTTCGTTATATCAATCGCTTAGGCCGAATCAGATCACCGGCGCTCTCACATCTGGTCACAGATTTTTGGAGGTACTGTTTGGCGCACAACATTTCAGTGCTTTCCACCCACATACCTGGTCTTGTAAATACGGAAGCATACTGGAACTTATGGTTCTTAAGGGATGCGAGTGACTGGTGTCTCCACCGGTCGATATTCCTTTGGTTGTTAGACCTTTAGGGGCCTCTGGACATGGATCTTTTTGCCTCCCGCTTAAATTGACAACTCAGTCAGTTTTACAGCTGGAAACAGGATCCGGAGGCATTGGCAAAATATGCTTTTCTCCAGGAGTGGTCGACACGCACAAATTACGCTTTTCCGTAATTTTGTCTAATTGCAAGGACACTGGTCCAGGTTCGTTTTTCCAGGATCACGTTGGTAATTGTGACGCGTTGTGGGACACTTAACCGTGGTTTCCCGTTCTTTTAGAACTGTCAGTGGTTTACCTACGCCTCTTACCGCAACAAAGGACCTACTTTTGGACTCGAGGGGATCGTGCCATCCTCTCTTAGAGATGGGACAATTACAGCTAGTAGCATGGGTGGTTTCCGGGGACCCTGGTATGTTCTTGGCATTTCACAGCGGGCTGCGGAATTATTGGCAGGAGCTTGGTCTCCTGGGACTACCAATATGCCTGGAATGCATGGGATAGTTGGTGCCTGGGATGGGGTGTGAATACCATTTCGGCACCTGTGACGGATGTGTTACGGTTTCTTACCACCAAGTTTGTAGAATATTTGGTGTATAGGTAGATTAATGTCTTGCGATCTGCTATCTTGGCGGGCCATTTGGGTGTCGCTGGTTGTTTAGTGGGTAGGCAATCCCTTTTCTGTCGTTTACATAAGGTTATTCACTTGGCTCGACCACCTTTACCATGGTAACATAGTAATTTAGGTTGAAAAAAGACACAAGTCCATCAAGTCCAACTTTTCATTTCCACATTTTGATCCAAAAGAAGGCAAAAACCCCTAAGGAAGCTATTTCAAATTTTGCCTCCTAGGGGGAAAAATTCCTTCTTGACTCCAAATGGCAATCAGATTTTTTTTTTTTTTAACACTGGCCCAGCGGCTGTTTTTTACAAACATTAGGGCGGCCTGGGGGGCAATTGCCTCCCTGCCCCCCGGCCCAGCCCGCCCCTGCCCTGCACATACTTATATAAGGTTATCATATCCCCTCTAAGACCACTTTTTTTTAAAGTAAATAAATGCAATTTTTTAAGTCTCTCTTCATAACTAAGATCATCCAATCCCCTTATTAATTTTGTAGCTCTCCTTTGCACTTTTTATAGTTCCTTAATATCCTTTTTAAGGACTGGTGCCCAGAATGGTACTGCATATTCAAGGTGAGGTCTTACCATTTATTTGTAAAGAGGCAAGATGATATAGTCCTCCCGTTAATCTATACCTCGTTTTATACATGCCAATATCTTATTGGCCCTTGCAGCTGCTGACTGGCATTGGGCACTGTTGCCAAGTTTATCTACAATGATTCCTAAATCTTTTTCGTTAGTAGTTTTTCCCAGAGAAATACCATTTAATGTATATGTTGCTTTTTTATTATTTTTCCCATAATGCATAACTTTACATTTGTCTATATTGAACCTCATTTGCCACTTTCTTGCCCAGTCCCCCACTCTGTCCAAATCTTCCTGTAAAGAAAAAACATCAAGATTAGTCTTTCTTACCTTACCTAATTTAGTGTCATCAGAAAACACTGAGACATGTCAGCACAACCTGGGAGATCATTAATAAATAAATTAAAAAGAAGAGGTCCCAAAACAGACCCCTGAGGTACTCTGCTCAATACCCTGGTCCAAATTGAGGCTTTTCCATTTACAACAACCCTCTGTGTTCTATCTTTTAGCCAATTTTCAATCCAAATACATACATTTGCCCCCAATCCTATTTCTCTCAATTTGAACCTTTTGTGTGGAACTGTAGCAAATGCTTTAGCAAAATCCAAATGACCTCTTCATAGAATATTACTAAGTTTGTTTGACAAGACCTGTCTTCCACAAAACCATTTTGACTTTTACTAATTATATTCTGATTCAAGATGTATTCTTGAGTGTTTACCTTTAGCAATCCTTCAAATAATTTCCCCACTACAGATGTCAAGCTTACTGGCCTATAATTACCTGGCAGAGATTTTGATCCCTTTTTAAATATTGGAATGACATCTGCCTTTCGCCAGTGTGTTGGCACTATAACTGAACTGAAAGAATCACTAAAGATCATAAACATTGGTCTGGCCAGAACTATGCTTAACTCTCTAACGACCTTTGGGTGTATACCATCTGGCCCTCGGGCCTTGTCTATCTTAACAGAGTTTAATTGCTTAAGCACTTTTTCCTGTGTCAGCCAATCCCATGTTTGCGGTGACTGTTCCGTAACTTCCGGTAGCAGGGGCTCATCTATCTGTTCTTCCTTAGTATAAACAGAAGAAAAAAAGGTATTTAAAATGTCTGCTTTCTCTCTGTCCTCACTTACCAAATTTCCCATTTGGGATAACAAGGGCCCAACATTTTCTCTCTTTAGCTTTTTTCCATTTTTATACTTGTAAAACAGTTTTGGGGGTTAATTTTACTCCCTTAGCAATCCTTTTCTCGTTTTCCAATTTAGCAATTTTAATTGCCTTTTTGCAGGCTTTGTTGGCATCTTTGTATTTTATAAATGATAATGCTGATTCTTTGCTTTTATAATGCTTTAATGCCATTTTCTTGTTTTGCATTTCCTGGTTCACGTTACTGGTAAGCCACATTGGTTTTGATTTATGTCTTTTATATTTGTTTCCCAAAGGTATATATAGGGATGTGTACTTTTGTAATGTGTGCTTAAAGGCATTCCACTTGTCTTCTGTGTTTAGTCCAGAAAACAATCATAGACAATCATAGACAATCATAGAACAATCGTTCCCAGTCTAAATGTTCAATTGATGCCCTTAGTCCATCAAAGTTGGCCCTTCTAAAATTAAGTGTTTTGGTGACGTAGTTACCAATTTGCTTTTTTGCATCTCAAGTGAAACCATGTTATGGTCACTATTCCCCAAGTGTTCTCTTACTTTGATGTTTGAGATATGGCACAATTAGTAGACACCCCAACTAGAATGGATGCCTGTCGGGATTTAGTAACAACAAACAAATTACTGAACACATTTTATGGGCCCCACACCCCCCCCCCAACAACATCTCCCACTTGCCCCACCTACCAAGCATGTTATCCAGGTATAATATGGAGGGTGGTTGGGAGCAGTTGGTCAATATGCCAGGATTTTGCCACTCAATATGCCAGGATTTAGCCACTCAACATGCCAGGATTTTGCTTGTTTTATGCCACCCTCCTCCCCCTTCATCAGTACTTACCTCTTTGTTGCTCTCCGGTCATCTCCTCTGTGCAATCATCCCTCCTGCACGGAGGAGGGAAACTCCGGTCGCTTCCCTCCTCTGTGCAGGAGGGAAGACTTTTTTTTTCTTCTGGCGTGACCTGAGCGCGCCGGGCCCGGGACGCCAGTATCGGCCGTCACCCCTGATGGCGGGCCTGCAGCTGCACAGTCTATTGTCAACAATAATACACAAATTATTTTCCGGTGAGGATTTATCCAACACATAACCATTTAGAGTATTATTGGAATTTTTGTTATACGGCTTCCATTTTGTCTAAATCCCTTTTTAGAGAAGACAACCAGCTCTTGCTTTATTACTATATAGAATTTTGTGTTGTCCGCAAAAATTCAAACGGCACTCCACTTGTCCACACATGTCCAGTTGGAGAATGTGCAATTTACTGCCGCACTCTGTAATCTGTCTTTAACCCTGTCCTAACCGAAGAGCGGATAATCCGAAATAAAGAGGGCACGGCAGTCTTGTAAATGTAAATTGATTTTAATTTAGTCTGTGAACAGAATAAGAGCAGCATAGTGTGACGGAGGAACAACACTTACTGCTCTTCCATTACCCATTAATATTGCTCATATTCTGCTCAGGGTATAAATTATAAGCAATTTACATGTACACGATTACAGGGTTTTCTTTATTTTAGATTATAAAATAATCTAAAAATTCCTGGTGGCGGCATCCATCAAGTTCAACACTTTTCCTGAACCTTTTTTTACCGCTGCTGATCCACAAGAAGGCAAAAACCTTACCCCTTATTTCAGCCCTTTATTGAATGCCTTCTTGGCTCCAAATGGCAGATTGTTCATTGTATCAACAAGCATTAAATATTAATGCCTATAATAATGTACATAGCCATCTATATTCTGGCCCATTAAAAAAAATAGTATCCAAGCCCATTGTAAAGTAATCAAACATATTTGCTAGCACCACCTCTTGAGGCAGTGAATTCCATATCCTTATTGTGCTTACCGTAAAAAATCCCTTCCCTATCATAGACTAAATCTCTTTTCTTCAAGTCTTAGTGGGTTGCCTCTTGTATTTTGTACTGTTCTGTTAATGAACCTTGCCTTCAGAAAGCCCTTTTTCAGGGCCCTGTACATATTTATATAACATTATCATATCCCCGGTTCTCTAGCCTTTCTTCATAACTAATATTTTCCATTCCCCTTATTAGTTTTGTAGACCTCCTCTGCACTCTCTCAAGGCGGGGTCTTACAATGGACATAAAAAAAGAGGCAGAATAATATCTTCCTCCCGTGAGCCAATACACCTTTTATTATATCCCAATATCTTATTGGCCTTTGCAGCTGCCAGCTGGCACTGTGCACTACTGCTAAGTCTATTGTCTACAATTACTCTCAAATCTTTTTCACATTGTTGCAATTTTATTATTATACCCAAAATGCATAATTTTACATTTGTATGTATTGAATCTCATTTGCCATTTATCTGCCCAGTTACCCAATTTGTCCTAATCCTCCTGCAGCAAAGATAAATCTAGTTCAAAATGTAGTACCCTACTTAATTTTGTGTCATCAGCAAACACTGAGACATAGCTCACTGGGATTTCATTAATAATCAAAATAAAAAGAAGAGGACCCAGGAAAGAACCCTGAGATACTCCACTTGTCCAATATGAGAATTTCCCATTTACTACCACTCATTGCAACCAATTGCCTATTCACACACAAATGTTTGGCCCTAAGCCTATTTTATTAACCTCTGATGTGGAACCATATGAAATACTTGACCAAAGTCTAAATATATCCCTTCCACCACAGCACTCACATCTATATTTTTACTCACTTCATAGAATCTAATTAAGTTAGTTTAATAAGATCTGCATTTCACACAGCCATGCTGGCTCTTGCTAATAAAGGAAATCTTGAATATATTCTCTTGGCGACCCTTCAGTTTCCCCACCATAAATGTCAAGCTTACAGGTCTGTAATTTACCAGCTGAGATCGCCAATCTTTGGGATGCCAATTTTTGGGCACCATACCTGAAATAAAAGAATCGCTGAAAATTCTAAGGGCCTATACCATCTAGCCCCGAGTTTTATTGCTTTTTAACACTTTTTCCTGTGTCGGCTAATCACATGCTTGCTGCGACTGTTCTTTAAAAGTAGCTTGCAGGTACTTGTCCATTGGTATGTATTAAAAGGAAAATAGGTCTAATAGATAAGAGCATAAATGTGTCTCTTTATACATCATTTGTAAGACCAAACCCGGAATATGCAGTACAGTTTTGGATACTAGAATGAAAAAAGGACAAATATCAATGAATAGAAAATTTCCGTTGTGAAGATTATGATAAACCTTTACAAGTACGTTAAAGGCCAATACAAAGAACTTTATGAATCATATTTTCCACACAACATGTGGGCATCCTTTAAGATTGGAAGAAAGGAGCTATCTTCTTAAACATCAACGAGGTTTCTTTACTGTTTGCAGTGGTTAAATTGTTGAATAGACTTCAATCTGACGTTGGTGTGACTGATTCAATCATTATATTCAAGAAACAGCTAGATTTTATTATATATATATATATGGAATGCAAACACAGTTATCACAAATAAAAGTAGACTAAGTAATGTTGATCCAGAATGAGTGTGACTGTCTTCGAGTCATGAAGTATTTTTCTTTATTATGGATCAACTAGTATGGTTAATCTGTAACAGGATATGTAACATGAGGAAAGCAAACTCTAGTATCTTATTGTTTGAAATAATCATGCATTTCAGTAAACACTTTAAATACACACATTACATTATGAGTTATGCTCCTGATTTCAGCTATACTTCATTGAAGTTTACTATGTTTAACTAGGAGACAAATCTCTATTTTTGGCCCAAATCTTTCTGACCATCTTTCCTCCTCCGATGTCCCTTTTTTCAAGGAGATCTGAATTTTAGATGTGTATGAGTAGATCACAGTGCTCCGGAGCACTAAAACCCATCACATAGTGTGTTTAAAGTACAACTGTAGCAAAACAATTAGCTAAATGTTTACCTGAAAGAAAATAGTTTGCTTACAAATGCTTTGATGAAAGAATATAAATACTGTAACTTATTGAGTCTTCTTTCCCCTGTTTAGCTTTAACAATTGGCAGACATGTTGTTTAGAATCTTAGGTTCGATCGGTCAGTTCTTCCTTTATGTGAACCAAGGTGAATAAAGAACAGCCCTAAGATTCTATACAACATGTCCGCTCCCTATCAAACCTATACAGAGCAAAGAGGGCTCAATAGGGTACATTATTTATATTCTTTCATTAAAAACAAAAGTGTCTGTCTTTGTCAGTTTGAAATGTCAGGAGGTGCAAATGGAAGTAACCAATTCAAACTTTGTATGTGTACATCAAAAACATGGATGGCAGGAGAAACCTCACACTGTAAATGATAATCTGCTTATTCTTATTTTGAAGATATCATTTTCAACTAATGCTCCAAAGCGCCTACGGTTTATCATCTGCGTATCAGGATTTGAGAAGAGTGTTGATATAAGAATCAGCCTGCCAGTTCTCAGAACCCTCTCCACAGATGCCCCATCTGTCAAACAGCGTACAGGCCACGTCTAGGTTTGCATTAGTGGCAAAGACACTTTATAAGTTTTACCATAACAACAGTGACAAAACAAAGAAAACTAATCCCCGAAGCACTCAAACACACCACACATATGAATATTAAGCTCTTCAGAATCAGACAAACAATATATCTTATCTCTGCTAAGCACCGAAAAGTCGGCTGTAAAAATGTTCTCAAATCCCAGCTGATTGAGAAATCGTAAGTGATGTATGTCAGGGCTGAATCGCTGCTGTCAGCCGCTAAGAGCTTTAATTGCTGAATTATCTTCTCCTGTATGGGAGAGGAGACCTTATCCATGGACCTCTCATCCCTCTACCCGCCCATAGAAGAGATGCACTTGGTGAGTTATCTCCTGTCTCTCCCCTGCATGCTTGTGCTGAGAAATCACTCAGCCCCTCTCTGCTGCATCGGCCACATCTGTCACTAGGTCCCCTCTTCAAGCTGTCGTTGGCTCCTCTAACTTGAGGTTGCTCCATTTGGCAAATGTATCTCTTGTGAGCCCTGGATTTTTAACTCACTCGTTGTAGTCTGGCACTAGGATCTCAAAAATCTCTAAAATATATTAGATGGAATTAATTAGCTACACAACGCATTTTGATAAATTGGATATAAAAACAAAGCTTAGGCCAGAACAGCCGAGTTGGAAAACCTAGTAGATTTAGAGAAATGTTCTATCTCAGCTATTTTGGCCTAAACTTGTTGTCATGGTTGTTGGTTTATCACACATTTAATGTTTGTGAAGCACCTGCCTGTTTGTTAGTTTTAATTTTACTTTTGTTAATGAATGTGACAGAAGCTGGGAGAAACTCCTGTAGTATAAACAGGGCCATAGCATAGACTGGGATCACCAGGAAGTTAAAAAACTAAATTAAAAAATCACTTTTCCATTGAGCATACAGAATATCTCCTCAGCCACAGGATGTACAGTTCAGTCCCACTAGTTGGGATGACTCACAACTACCCAAGTCATTCTTGATCATGTGGTTTTGCAAGGGTGTGCACCTTCATGCTCCAAGGTTACAGTACCTACAGCTGACACCTATACTGTCTATGCAACAAGACACTAACCAAACGCAGCTAGCACCATCCTACCATGTTTAGAAGCCTATTTAAAGATTCAAATGTATTGCATACTGTCAAGTTCCATTTGCAGAAGGAAAGTATGATATAGGCAGTGCTCCATGGGAATTAAACACTTCTACATCCTAATGCCTTGATTTGCACTGATTGTAATTTAGTGGCTGTTTTTGGTAGCAAACAACCTGTTTCGTTTACATTATAACCCTCCCTGATCATACTTGAGATACAGCACATTGTTAGATGGAAGCTGTGAACTATCAGTCACATTAGCGATACAGTGTAATGGAAAAGAAACCAGGGGAACTTAACATTTTATGTGGCCAGTGTTCTCATCCCAGGAGGATTTAGCGCAAGAAAATATTTAAGGGTCTACTCAATAAAGCTAGAATTGTAGGGAATTGTCTAGGAATGGTCAAGAACAGATATGTTTAAGAATGGTCCAAAGGAGGCATGTCCAGGATTGGTCCAGAGCAGGCATGTCCAGGATTGGTCCAGAGCAGGCACGTCCAGGATTGGTCCAGAGCAGGCACGTCCAGGATTGGTCCAGAGCAGGCACGTCCAGGAATTGTCCAGAGCAGGCACGTCCAGGAATTGTCCAGAGCAGGCACGTCCAGGAATTGTCCAGAGCAGGCACGTCCAGGAATTGTCCAGAGCAGGCACGTCCAGGAATTGTCCAGAGCAGACATGTTTAAGAATGGTCAAGAGCAGGCATGTCCAGGATTGGTCCAGCGAAGGCATGTCTAGGAATGGTCCAGAGCAGGCATGTCTAGGAATGGTCCAGAGCAGACATTTCTAGGAATGGTCCAGAGCAGACATTTCGAGGAATGGTCCAGAGCAGACATTTCTAGGAATTGTCCAGAGCAGACATTTCTAGGAATGGTCCAGAGCAGACATTTCTAGGAATGGTCCAGAGCAGACAGAAAGAGGTTGGAGAAACAATGTGATGTCACAGGCTGACTGCAGACAAGCAGAACTCAGTAATTGAAAAGATGCTTCAGCAATAACTATGGAGACTCAAAGAAAGTAATTGAAAAACTGAGCATAGGCATGTTAGTTCAAGGAGCACTTCTAAGATTGAAAAGGAGATGCCCACCACCTGGTAAAAATATTCACTTGAACTGAGTGTCCCCAGAACACAATAAAGCAGTGCCCAGGAGCAGCACTGGTAAATTTAAGTTACCATCTTGTGCTGTAAATGAACCCATGGCTGCTGTGGTGATGGTACCTATACCTATCCTGCATGCCACCAGAGGTCTTACAGTTCAGACATTCTCTGTTGTAGTCAACCTCCTGCTTGTACATAGTTATCTGCTTAGGTGTTCTCGTTACTCTATTGCTATTTGGAAAGAATGGGGGACTGGGCAATTAAGTGGCAAATGGGGTTCAGTATAGACAAGTGTAAAGTTATGCGTCATGGGAAAAATTGTAACAAAGCAACATATGCTTTAAATGGTATATCCCTGGGAAAAACTACTAATGAAAATGATTTAGGAATAATTGTAGAGCAGACTTAGCAGCAGTGCTCAATGCCATTCAGCAGCTCTAAGGGCCAATAAGATATTGGCATGTATATAATGAGGTATAGATTCACAGGAGCAGGATATCATCTTGCCTCTTTACAAGTCAATGGTAAGACCGCATCTTGAATATGCAGTACAATTCTGGGCACCAGTCCTTTGCAAAGTTATTATGGCACTAGAACAAATATAAATTTGTGCTGGGCCAATATAAAGAGCTCTCCAGTGACCTGTTCATTAACAGAAATGTACAAAGAACAAGAGGTCACCCCCTGAGACTGGAAGAGCAATGATTTCATATACGGTAAGGACAACAAAGTTATGGAACTCACTGCCAAGAGAGGTAGTGCCATCAACTACAATAGATGCATTTAAAACTGGAAAGGATGTTTTTTTTTTTTTTTAGAAAAGCAGAACATACAGGGCTATTAATAATAGAATAAGCATTAATAATAGAGCTTATTGGTCCAAGGAGAAATCTGATTGCCCTTTGGAATCAAGACGGAATCCCCCCCCACCCCCAAAGACAAACTTTTAAATAGCTTCCTTAGGGCTTTTTGCCTTCTTTTGGATCAAAAGCTGGAATGATAGGTAGAAGGGTTGAACTTGATGGACTTGTGTCTTTTTTCAACCTAAATTACTATGTTACCATTTAAACCCCAACCTCCCAGCACAGTTTGCTGGAACATTTTTCCTGCCTGCTTGGTTTTGTTGTGCTCTTCAGAGAATATTCGTAATTTTGGGGTTTTGACTTGGCTTGTTTCCTGACTGCTCCATTCTTCTCCAGTCCTGAACTTAGCTTGTTACCCCTTAGCTTGTTACCCTGACTATGTTTCCTGGATTTGCCCCTTTGTCCATGTTTATTAAAGATGGCCAAAGGAGACCTTGATTGTGGATACTCAAAGCCTGCTGCTCCACCCTTGGTTGAAAGTGGTCACCCTGCACAGGATATTACACCTGCCCCGGCACCTCTGCCAGAACTGGCATCCATGCCAGTGACATGTATAAAGTCAGTGTAGCAGGAAAAAAAATAAAGATGTGTAATTGAAAATTAAGGAACAGAGGGAAGTTGATGAGTGATATCGTCATGTTAGACCTCAGCAGAAGAAGGGTTCTAGACTGATGTGCCTCCCATGTAGTCACAGAAGGGAACGTCCATAGACATGGTATTTCTTTAAATAAGTTATTACTAGATAACTTTAAAAATATTTGAACACTGAAGTTTTGTCTGGTTCATATACCTGGCAAACCATCTTCTGGCCTTGAACATAAGGTGCTTCCAAACAGCAAATATTTTTGTTTTATGGCTTTGAAGAAGAATTGTTTAGAACTAACATAATCAAACACAGAGCTCATTTGATACCCATCTGACGATAGTTTAAAAGATATTACATTAAAGTGTAGACGCAGTCTATTGAGTAAGACAGTATGAGTCTTATTCCTTAAAAATTCTTACCGGAATAACAAAAACAAACAAAACACATAAACACAGACATTTGATTGGTATAAACAGAATTTTAAAAAATACGTCTAACTATCAGTTTTGGAACATGTACCACTTGTAGAGATACAAATTATTGTATACAGTAATTATAATAACACCAGTTCTAACACCCAGCTCAGCACACTTCTATTGGAAATCATAAGCTTACAATTGAGGATACCAGTTCAAAACACATCAAGTAGTTTTTTTGTTGGTCTGAACACAGTGTGCATGAAGTCATTGAATGTGTATGTAAAAACAAGGGTCTCGCACTGTGTATGTTTCTGGAAATCATGGCAATCACTGGAAATGGTTGGTTAGAAAAAAAACTGGAATGTAGTCTCGGGTGCCGCCAAATGAATTCAGATGATAAAATTGATTCAAACTAAATTTTGTCCATTGAAACATTTGTTTTGGGATTAAATTTAGACATTATTTTCACTTATGGAATTCAATTTGGACAAACGGAATTGCTCCAAAATTCATGTTATAATATTTCATGTGCCTACCTTGTGGCGGCAGTCCGCCTCCTCCATGTCCTCCAGTCGGGGAGGTCAGGGACATGCGGTGGTTTCTCCCGAATTTCATCCAAAAATTAGGGCTTAGGGTTAGGAGATGTAAGGGTTAGAGGTCATTAGAGTTAGCATTAGGTTAATATGAAAATGATACTTACACCAAACAAAAGTATTAATTTTATACAAACCCAGTGAATAAAGGGGAATGAAAGGGGAAAGCTCACAGGCTACACCCAAAGAGGAATTCTCCACAAAGGAATTTTTTTTCAATATATGATGTGCAAGAAGGCTATTCTTGAATTAAAAAAAAAAAAACCTGTAGTGAGACTATAAGGAAAGGACATAAAATAAAAAGATAAATGTATCTAGAAAAGTATCTCTTTATTACACAGAAGGTTGTAAAAGATTAACATTCTGCTTATATACTGCTTCATCTGTTTGTTTTTTTGTAAAGTCCAGAATGTAGCATATACCATTGGACAAGCCTCTCAGCATCATGTCAAAGGAGTGAGCTAATTGGACAAACAAAAAGATCAGCTCACTCCTATGTCCCTCCTCTTACACAAATGACATTCAAATGGACGAATGAACATATGATTTAGTTCATTGCTCATCTGTTCATTCATTATTTAAATTTCCTTCAAATTTGGATGAATAGAAGAAGAATATTTTTGTCAGGACACAAATTCATCCAAAAACAAATCAACAAATCCCCAAAACTACTGGCATGAACCTCAAGAAGTAAGTTTAGTGGCTCATTAATGGATAATCTGTCACAACTTGTGTGACCTTCAGTTGTTGACGATACTTCTAGATCATCATTAAATACCTGCACAATCTCTTAAGTAAGAGACTGGCAGGATCTTTATTCCAGCATTCCTACAGAACTATGACCTGGTACAATCTGTTTTTCAAGGTCACAGAATTCCACTTTCATCTGTTTGCAAAGCTCTGGATAACTGGAATGAATTAGAACCTGAAGTCTGAAGATGATCACAATGCTCCTTCTCACAATTTCAAAACATTATTTCAGAAAGTACTGAATGCTTCTTAAAAGGCATCAAAATAACAGAAATGTTCTTTTAAAACAGAAACATAGAATTTGTCAGCAGATAAGAACCATCAGGCCCCCTCTACTCGGCCCATAATTCTACCTGCTGTAAAATGCTAAGGCCTTATTTAGTCCTTTACCTTATATCTTATGTTTAGTGTAGCCTATTGGTTATAACATGCAGGTTTAAAATCCTACCTGCTTGGAGGTCCACAAAATACCTATACGTGTTAACCCAGTTTATTGTGGATAATCAAAGTGCTCTGTCCAGCACCACTGGCTCACACACAACAAGAAAGGAGTACACTGTGAATTGCTTCCAAATTCCATACATTTATTGTGCAATATCTGTACCCATACAACATGGGGTAATATCAGCAGGCAAACATACTGTGCAACAACTTAACATGCTCCTTTGGCACTTACTCAAAAGTACTTTTTTGTTGTTTAATGCACTGTATGAACTTCTACCATTACTAGAAGGCTATGCCTAGTACAACTGCCATGTCAGATCTGCAGCCAACAGAACCAGATTGCTTAGTTGTCAGCATTGGTGTCCTTGTAGAGACACTTTGCCTCGATCCCTGTTTGCTGGTGAATTTAGGGGAGGTGAATAATTCCCGTCATAAACTCAACTATAACTTGTGACCTTCTCCTGCTAGATGAGCTCAGTTGTCAGTCATAATGCATGGCTAAATGTTTATAAACTCTCACCCATTTAACAATACATTATGCAGGGCCAAATTAGCCATTATATGGGGAGAATCTCACTGGGTTAGCCCCTGCATAATGTATAGTTCAATGTTTATAAACTCTCACCCATTTAACAATACATTATGCAGGGCCAAATTAGCCATTCTACAGGGAGCATCTCACTAGGTTTGTAAATGCATAATGTATAGTTAAATGTTTATAAACTCTCACCCATATACCAATGCATTATGCAGGGCCAATTGAGCCATTATATGGGGAGAATCTCACTGGGTTAGCCCCTGCTTATTGTATAGTTAAGTCAGTGAGGCAGAATGTATGGTTCACCTCAACATAACTACAACTATAAAAAATTGACAGAAAGCCAGAGCTGCAAGATTTGCTGTGTCTGGGGGGCTGCCATTTTTGGTAAGTGTGAAGATAATGTTTCAGTAATTCTTTCACCTTTTTTAGTATATTGTCCCTTTGTGCATTGGCACAGCCCAAAATTGTTTATCTGTATAAGCCTTGAGAGTGGAAAGAATTAACATTTGGCTGGTCCATGCTTCGATGTCCAAGTAAATTCCTTTTAACACAATATACTTTTTCTAAGAGACTATGGAAGTCTAGATAGGGTTACTTCAAGCAGCTGGATAATAAAGTATTGACATTTAACCTAGAATAAACATCAAGCCAAATTTTATTGTACGCTTATTTTTTTAACCTATAAATGATTATCTCAGCCAACATAAGCATACTTGACAAAACTGTTCTAACTTTGTCGTGTTAGCCAAAAACACACCAGATAATTTGCATAAAGTGTAAATAGGGCAATACACAGTGTGTGGTTTCCAAGGACTGGTCTAACCTTTTTTTTTTTTTTTTTACAGTTAAAAGTTTTCTATTGATACAGAACAGAAATTACATTAAATATACTTTGAATTAATTCTTAGTGTATCCAATCTTCTATTAAGCATAAGCCATGTATAAGTAAAGAGTCCATACAATGAAACCGGTGCTCTACAGAAAGCTCTGTGAAGGTCTATAGAATGTCAGTAAATTGTCCATCACGAAGTCCAGTACATGGCCACCATTAATGGTGGGTCCTACATACAACCCATACAGTATGCTGTGATCATCCTGAAAGACCTAACCTTTCATCAACAGTGGGGCCTACTCCTGGTAGTCATATGGGCAACCCATACAGTATGTTGTGATCATCATGAAAGACCTAACCTTTCATCAACAGTGGGGCCTACTCCTGGTAGTCATATGGGCAACCCATACAGTCTGCTGTGATCATCATGAAAGACCTAACCTTACATCAACAGTGGGGCCTACTCTTTGTAGTCATATGGACAACCCATACAGTATGTTGTGATCATCATGGACAACCTAACGGGACATCAACTGCAGGGGGAAAGGTTTTCTCAATAAAGAGATAAATGAGGAATTTCAAACTTAACCCAAAGTAGTTGAGTTATAAACATTCTCCCATTCAGCTTTATTGAAGAATTATTCCAACCAAGCTACATTGTTTTAAAGTTTGAAATTCCCCTCTCATCTGCGATGCTCTCTTTATTAAGCCAATCTGTTGATCCAGAAGAACTGAAAATCAGTAATAATGTCTAATAATAAAGAAATAGTAACCTTAACTGACCAATCTATTCCATGGCAATAGGGAATCTTTATTGGGTAACAGAATAGTTTCATATAATGGATAAACCTATGTTGGTGTCTAAAAGTTATAAAAAACAAAGCGCATAAGGAATAGCATAGTGGCAATAATAATAATATTTATCAATATGTACACATGGATATGGTCTAATCTGAAGGGATTGAAAGGCTTCTATAGTACATGATATTAACTTCAATTTTATAAATATATATCTAATATATAGGGAAAAACCCCAGAGAGTGATAAAACTTGTTTAACATTTGCATATTCTTTCATAAGACCAATGTTGAATTATTCCTATCCAGTGGCGTCCCGAGGGGGGTGCGGACCGCACCGGGTGACACCTCCAGCGGGGGTGACACCCATGGTGCCGGCATCCCACTGCACCCCATTGCGCTGCTTAACTTTTTTTTATGGCAGCCGCATCCGCTGTTTTCAGCCGCTGGATAAAAAAACAAAACAAAACAAAAAAGCACGGTGACTGGATGTGAGGGAAACACTGCACAGAGACGTGCAGCCGGGAACACGGAGCAGCAGCCAGGCGGTAAGTACTGGGGAAGTTATGGGGCTCCTGTGTGTGGCATAGTTATGGGGCTCCTGTGTGTGGCATAGTTATGGGGCTCCTGTGTGAGGCATAGTTATGGGGCTCCAGTGTGTGGCATAGTTATGGGGCTCATGTGTGTGGCATAGTTATGGGGCTCCTGTGTGTGGCATAGTTATGGGGCTCCTGTGTGTGGCATAGTTATGGGGCTCCTGTGTGTGGCATAGTTATGGGGCTCATGTGTGTGGCATAGTTATGGGGCTCATGTGTGTGGCATAGTTATGGGGCTCCTGTGTGTGGCATAGTTATGGGGCTCCTGTGTGTGGCATAGTTATGGGGCTCTTGTGTGTGGCATAGTTAATAGCCCATCTAACTGGCATTACTAAGGAATCTGGCATTGTATTGGAGGAAATCCAGAGGGGTGACACCATGAGTTTTCGCATCGGGTGACACCAACCCTAGTGACGCCTCTGCTCCTATCTGCCTTTGTCTACGTTACAACCTTCCACATGGGGACTGTTCCAATTTTCTGCCCTTGCTTGCAGTGAAGCCACCTTCCACAAAAAAGATCACGTAAGAAATCCTCCTAATAGAGCTGTATAGTATTCTTATATATTGGGGGGGGGGGGGGGGGGGAAGGGGGCGCCACGCCAGACCTCTGCCTCTGTGGGTATTCTTTTGGTGGTGTCTAACCACCAAATTTGGGTATTGATTGAATCATTTACAACTTTGTGCTGTATGTGAGACTCCCAGACCTCTACTCAGGACATTACTCATGCTTTTTCTTCAAATAGCACGTGCTCACAACATGTTTGTCTGCTGAAGATCTCACCCCTCTGTTATACCTTTTCTTCAAGGAATAAACTTGTCATTAACTGTCCTTTGATATAAGTGCAGAGCAAGAAAGGATATTTAAAGAACACATTCAACTTTACCCAACATTATGTAGCTGGAAATGGTTTGTGAATACTTTTACTTCAGTGTGTATTTGTCAAGGAAGCTGAGGAAGACCTCTGTTCTCAGATAATCACCCAGCATCCAGTGTTTCTACGCCTCCAGTTACCAATATTCAACTGGAGTCCGATAGGGCCCCAACATGCTTAGCAGCTACCTGTGTTCAAGCACAACGGGGGCATGTATACAATCCCACACTGCAAAGTGTTAGGAGAGCTATAAAAAGGGGCTATTGCCGTTTGTTATAATGGCGATTGTGTCTTTTTATAAAGCATGGCAGTTTTCAGTGCGGGAAAAGGACCTCCACCAAAGTAGACATTCCCCAACACAAATCAGACACTTTTTCAGCACCTGATTCTTTGTACATTGGCTTTGCTGGTGCAATAAGTGGATTTCTGCTGCGTTATCAGACTGCTCCTCAGCTACTGCTGGTACAGTCCTAACTGGTTGTGGTCGGCTTATTGCATCATTTATAAAAGAGAGTCAGACTAGACTTGCTGAGTTATCATCCAGTCAGGTACCTGGGGTACCACAAAACACCTGAGGGTTTCCAAAACCTTACTTCAGTGTTAATCCTAAGGCTAAGAGGAGCCAACATGGGTTTCCTTGAATGTCTGACCACCTTTACACACAAACTATATTTATACATGGGTTGCCATCTTTATTAATATTTTAATAACTTACCTTGCTCAATATATTTAAGCCAAACAAACTGCCCATATTGGTGATTTCCAAATAGATATAGATAATCAGTATATAAATGTATCTGCCTTATTAGCGAGTATTTTAGCACAGAGTTTACATTTGAGTGGGGTCATTCCGAGGTCCTAAAACCCTTGGGTTTCTGTAGCACCAGTGCCCTCTCCTCTGGCACCTAAATTGTTAATAGATTGCCCCTTTTCTTCTAGCAGCAAGCACACATGCGCGTTGTTTCGCCTTGCCCTTTTTAATTCTGTAGCCCCTCTGGACCCCTTATTCTGCAGCCTGTGCATGAAGCTGTCCTCCCTGCTAATGAAGATGGATTGGTTCCTGATGTAAACAAGGAAGTTTTCACAGGGCCATGTTGTGATCTGGCCTCTACTTCTTTACTTGGCTCTGCTTCATCTTACAACAAAAACACAATTTTCTCCCCCTAGAGCTGTGGGAGGGATGACTTTCTAAGTCCCACCACCCCCTGAAATTAAAAAGAAAAAAAAAGTTCCAACCATATATTTCCATTACAATGCTTTTTATTTGGGCCCATTGCATCCCATGTTAGGTATTTATTGCTCTCCTATATTAACCCTGCTGAGAACATAATAAGGATTGCACACCACATGAGAAAGGGGAAAACACATGCATGAGAGAATAATGTTAAACATTGTGTGCTAAATACAACACTGAAGAGGTCCTTTACCTCATCCAACTGAGGTAACTGCAATTACTAGCACAGAGGGAGAGAGTACAGGCAATGAATTGAAGAACATGACAGCCTTTAGACACCCTTATGCATCATTTACACAAAGTAGGGGGTCATGTATTGCAAGCCCTCAGTATAGATACAAAATCTGTTTTCCTGCTAATAACTGGGCAGCTTGCAGAAACTTTGGTCTCCTGAATGGCAGATTTATTTTTAATCAACTTTAAAATATAAATCAGAATAACTTGAAATATTGCGATTATTTGGGTTTTATAGGTTTTTTTTAATGATTTATTTATTTGATTTGTTAATCACTAACACTTTTGCATTTTTGGAAAGATAGTTGGTGTGAGCACTTAACAAGATAGGAGGTGCAACCCGCAAAGTGAACAAACCCCAAATCAAAAAATATAAGCGAAGAAAATACAAAAAAAAATTCAGGTTACGTTCATGTGAACCAGTAGCGTAATCACCACCAAATTGCGTGAGTAGTACATATGCAATATATATGTGCATTACATAGGCATATACAACCTTGTTATATGGATAGATGTACCAGTTTCTTTCTCAAATGTAATTATGAATTTCGGTACATGTAAAAAGTAATATACAAAAACAGTGCAATATGTTTCACCAATCTATACTAGAACCCAGAACCTCAAATATGTGCACTTATAAACACAAATTCATTATATGCCTGATACATCTATCCACTTAACAAGGCAGTATACGCCTATGTAATGCACATGTATTGCTTACACACTCATACAATTGGAGACTAAGATTTCGGTTCACATTGGCGCACCTTCATTGGCGCACCTTAAAGACTGTTCAGTGGTCCAATTTATCACTCAAGAATAATAATTTTTTTTAAAATTATACATACATATAACTGTCATACTATTGTATTTGCAACCTGTGTTCTAGAGCTGTATTCATTGCAGGAGACAAAATTGGTTGTTTGGTCAGCGGAACCACAAACATGCATGGATGGGTAACTATTTTGGCAAACATAGGTCTGTCACATTATTTCAAATAGCACAGTATCTAAATAAAGGTGGCCATTTTAGCTTTCTCATAAACCAGGAATAGATTACTAATGGGATGAAACTGGAATTGTAGCACGATCCATCAACATGAGTGCCTCCATCTTGTCACATAACGTACAAAACATGGGACCTTGAGATTCTGCAGCATTTTAACTGTTATACAAATCACTATATCCGTATGGGTACTTTATGGAACCTCTGTGTCAAAGATATTGTATATATCACTTATATACGCGCTCCTTTATAAACCATAGAAACTAGCTAGGTTGATCTCATACAGAGTATAGAGGAATTACTGTAATGGAAAATACTGCACAAACTTATCACTTTTACAATTAAAACCTGTCTTGTGTTAACTCGGTTGCGGGTCACTCTTAAGGGTCAACTGAAGAAAAAAAAGGTAATTGCAATGTGAATTTCAAACTTTAGGCTAGACTAGCTGAGTTGGAAAAATTCTCCAATGCAGCTGAATGTCAAAACTTTTCCAACTCAGCTACTTTGGACTTAAGTTTGAATTTCCCTGCAATTCTCTCTTTATCGAGTAGACCTTTCAGTGATAGAGAAGTTTAAACCGGATTGCGGAGGGGCTCGTAAAAGAGACGGCCACGTGGTCAATTGCTGAGCAGAGCGACACAAGCTGGTTGGACTCTGTTTGGAAGCGTGCCTATACCTATTAATGTATCACTCAGCCCTTCTCAATGGCAAGTCTGTTATCGCCTGTGGGACAGATAAAAGTGTAAAATGGGAGCAGGACGCTACGCTGGCTCTCAGCTTAAGGCGGAGGTATCAACGTCAGTCACACTCTCCCAAGAATCTGACAAATTTGCGGCTCAGTATAAATAACGCTGAGCGGGTGTTGGGTTATATTTCCCTGACACCTTGTTATCGAGAGGTTTAGTTGCTGGAAACATGGCAAGCTACACAGAGTGCTACAGCAATACAAAGGAAGAACAGAAAATACAAATCTCCAGTGTTACTAAAGGTGCAGGGGAGGTACATATCCAAGAATAGATTCTAGGGGTTTCATACACTGATTCCTGTGTGTCTGGCATTTTATATATATGTTGGAGAAAACAGGAAATAAGTACAGTTAAGAATGATTTTTGAATGCACTCATGATTATAACGTACCTCCCAGCTTGTTGCCTTGGCAAAGCAGGACTCCAAGGGGGGGGGGGGGGGGGGGGGGGAGGAGAGAGCAGAGATTGGGAGATACAGTGCCAGTATTATAGCACTTCTGCGGTAGCACTGTCACTCAGAGTCCATGCTCAGTAAATAGCGAGTATTCATCCTCGAATCAGGACTGTCCCACCTAAAGCAGGACAGTTGGGAGGCATGCTATTGGCTTATACCAGAACCCATATAATATTGCATGTTTATAGACTATTCATAGAGTAAGTCATGTATGTAAACGTGTGAGGGGCTGAGTGGATTTGAGTTTCAAGCCCTTATGCTGCAGTTTGGTCTGCGTATACAGACACTATACTCACTCAGGACGCAATGCCCCTGATGAACATCTTTAGAATCAGCATGGCGTCTCTTCTTTCTTCTCTGCTCCTGGCACCTGAAGGGTTAGGTGTAGGTTGCCGTAGAGACACAAAGTGCATATCTACAATTCATTTGCAGGGAACTGTCTCATGTCTATACATGGAGTTGATAAAACCTGTCAGTTCAAGGCTGAGAAGGTAAATTAACCACAACAGCCAAACATGCTAACGCAGAGTTCAAAACTCCCACCCTTGGCCTTGATTTGAGGGCAACATCCAGCCGGTCAGAGCAACAGCACATGACAGGATACAGGCATTATGTCTGTAACACTATTAATTGGTTGCAGATTGTCAGCAGTTGTCTGCATTTCAAGCAGTTGTGTTTTACCTCTCCTTCCTTTGAAGGAATTTACACAGGTCACTGCCACTCTGGGCAGGGAGGCTACATCTTACAGCTTAAAGGGAATGAATCACCTGAACATTGTTGTGATTGTAAATGTAGAGCATAAAAAATGATCTATACACTGTGTTAGCAAAACTGTAAGCAAATGCATAAATCAGGAGCACAATGTGTCAGTGGAGTCTCCTGCTTATGACATCACCTATGGCACAGTATGCAAATTACACATTTCCCACTGAAAAGCAGTTCATTTGCAAACAATATTATTAATCAGCGATAGCTAACCTTGGCACTGAAGATGTTTGAGAACTACATATCCCATGATTCTAGAATTCCCATCTCAGCCATTTCCCCTAATTCATAAAACTTTTACATGCCTCTTTGCATTCATGAGGAAGCCATGTAGGGTTGCCACCCAGCTGGTATAAAATTTGGCAACAAGCCAATGTTAAGTCTATGGAGACAGTAGCAAGGCCGATATTTTTATATATATATATATATATTATATCAAGGTTGCAATCCCACAGTACCATGTTAGTTAATTGATTTCCTAAACAGTGCAGCAAAGTTTCTATAGCCAAAGTAGCAACTTACATGTCAGCCTCATCGGATCCGTGGTTTCTAAACACCAGCAGTGCTAAGACTAGCCATCACTGCTATTCATAGTCATTTTTAGATGTGGATTCTGATCACCTAGTTATCATAGCTCAGCGAAATCCCAAAAGTCAGAGATAAAAAAAATATAAAAAAAAAGACCGAAGGACAAATTGTTTTGTTCTTTTTATATTTTCTTCCAATCTTTATCAAGCTTCTATTTTTTGATGTGGGAATTCAGTAAAGAATGCATACTTTTGCAGGGTTCCATCCTGATGTTCTAGGGGAGGTCTGTTCAGTTTATCTCATACTAGCTGCAGAAATCAACACTGATTACTATTCCCCTGACAATCGGAAAAAAAAAAAAAATACTTTGCAGAGAGTTGCATTACTGGCCTTGTTGTCAGCAAGGCAGATAAAAAGCAAAGTGAATATGGTACAACATGTTTGTGCTGCTGCTATTCATGCTTTATGAAAAGATGTATAATTGATTATCTGTTGTAGAAACTGGAGGTGACAAAAAAAAATAAATCTTATTAAGGTCGTCTGTAGCATCAGCCTTCTGGCCAAATACGAATAGGAAGAGACCACAATAGATAATATGGTATGATTATCTGTTTAATGGGTTTTTTTGTGGCTTAATAGTGATATGAGTTATATTAAACTATGAACAAACTTATGTAGTTTAAACATTGAAAATGTAATTTATTTATACTTTGTATAACTGAATAATAAATATAAATGTAATACTTGATCCAAGTATGCAACTGTCCCCAGGACATACTTGAAAACGAGAGAAATCTCAATGTATTCTTCCTGGTAAAACACTTTCTTTCTTTCTTTCTTAGATGGCTCAATAAGATATGTTATCTGTATTCTTTCATTAAATAATGTATATAAATACCAACTACACTTGATGCAATCTTTCAATTAAATATAAATTATGTTTTTGACTCAATGTTTCTTTTGATCCCCAGGAATCTATTAGAAATACACCAGCGGCTGCCATTGCTCCTGCTGAGGATATATTTCCCAGGATGCATCTGGCTGTTGTACCCCATCTTTTTAAAGAATTGTTTTTCTAACTGGTGCAGAAATCGGGCAACGGTCACAAGATGCTCATAGCATGAGGAGATTAACATGAAGGAAAGTGTAAGCAACAGTAAAGGAAGAGAGTATATTTAAAAGAAGGAAAACTACCACAACTAGAGGACATAGTCTAAAATTAGAGGGGCAACGATTTAAAAGTAAGATCAGGAAGTATTACTTTACTGAGAAGGTAGTGGATGTGTGGAATAGCCTGCCAGCAGAAGTGTTCTTATCTGCCGACACATTCTATGTTTCTATTACTAGCTACATGGTAAAAGCCACTGATCATTAAAAAACACTATCTCACCATACAAGCACCTTTATAATTACTAATGAATCCATATGTTAATTGAATGTTCTTCTCGGGTTGTAATCCATCAAGCTGTCAACATGGACATTCCACTATCTTTTTTATTTTGTATTTATTATTTATTTCCCTGCATCCTCAAAGTGTATCCTTTTAAATCTGTGCAATTTGCTAACTAATTATGAATTGAATAGAGAAAAAGGCATTAGCTGAGGCCGGGTGGGTACAAATGGGTCTCAATATATTTTTGAATTAGGAGCTTCATGATAGGTTGCAGTTTGATTGATATGCGGTGATACAAAAAAATGGCGGGTAGAAAAAAAAAAAGTAAAGTTTCCTTGGGTAACAGATTTGTTTTGAGGCACTTTTAAGTAAGCAGACATTTACACAACTGGCTCTATGAAAGATGACCTAAAACCAGCAGTGCTTCTACAGACCCAGCCTCTTACAGGGCTTAAGTTATTTATGATGCCAACATATGCTGCAGTGCTGTACAAAAGTGCAGATGGCACACACACATGAGAGATTTCCAACAGCATTGCAATAGAGAGCTATGAATATTCTTCAGTACACATTCTTTTATATATTCTTTATTCAGCGGTCATTTCTCTTGTACACCAAAAATAGTGGTAGAACAGGTCGAATTATCAAATAATGTATTGGTTAATACCTGGCCTTGGAGCCTGAATACATCATTAGAAAAGCAAGGACGTCATTAGCTCCAATAAGTGGATAAGCTAGTAGTACAAAAAACGTTTACACATTCATTTATTAATCCAGTATTTAGTATAAATATATATATATTAGGGACACAAGACAAGCTTATATTGCACACACAGAAATGTGTATATGTATAATAAATGCTCTTCCTAAAGAACCCACTTACATAAGTGTAAACACAATAGGGTCTACGCAATAACAAGAGAACTGCAGGGAATTGAGATGGGAAATTTAAACTTAAGGCCAAAATAGCCGAGTTGGAAAATGTCTCCCATTCAGCTGCATTGTAGAATTTTTCCAACTCACATACATTGGCCTAAAGTCTGAAATTCTCATCTCAGTTCCCTGCAATGCTCCATCTAATGAGTAGACCCTATGATCTGAAAGTGACTGTGCATTTAATTACATAAAACCAATTATTGTACTCTTGGTTTAAGCATATTGCTATGGGACTTGTAGCAGTATTTGTTAAAGCAGGAAGTCTGTGTGGTCCCGGCCACCTAATAACAATACTAATCAGGCAGTGTCTGTGATAACCCAATACACAGTCCAGACCTACTGTAGGTTACTGAGACACGCCCAAATAAATCTACCAATGTTAATCCTTGTGATCCCAAATGGACTGTCCATGCACGATCCTGATAGATAGGGTGCAAAAAGTAATCACACTCACTCAGTAATGGTGTCTGTTTAAACTTATGTGAGCATAAGAGGAGGTATTATACATGTACACCTTTTCTCTGTGTGCAATAGCAGATTATCTTGTGTTACTTCTATATATATATATATATGCTTTTATACTGAATATTAATACATGTATTTTTATACTTTTTGTGTACTACTGGTTTATACAAACCTATTATCATAGGCCTGAGACATCTTTTGGGATTTTTTTTTTCGAGGGGTATACCAATGTATTTGAAGTCCTTCTTTGGCACTGATTAGGTTAATTTCATGCTCTGCCCCCCCTCCCCCCTCCATTGTTTTACTGTTACAATGTGGTGATAAATTTATACTGATCCATTTGTGGGCATCTGCCTTCCATTATCCAGTGCAATAGAAAAGCAATTCCACTGCTGGCACACACAGCCCACGTGTACAGTGTCTCCGCTGTAGAGCTATTCCACATGGGAAATTGTTACACAAAAATACAAATGTCATTTCCTTTCCACCCAATAACATTACAAAACACCCTTTCAGTGCCGGATGGGCGGGAAGCCATATATGAGTTGTATTCCCCTTGTGGTTGCAATATGTCACATGTGTAAATATCCAGTGCCGTGTTTTCCTGTTAGATTCAAAAATGAGTCAGAGTGATTCACTCGCTGATGTTTTGGAAGACCCCCGAAAACCACAGGGATCATTGTGAGATTACTAATAGGAACAAAAATGGATACAGATATGTTAATGAACCACAAGGGCCTGCGGAGGTTCACAAATAATAATTTATAGTCACTCCTGCCTCTTGGCCATTACATCAGCTCTTCCGTTGTATGATACCACCCACCAGTACAGGTCATAATTTATCTAATGCTGGTTCAAACACTGTGCTGCTGTCCACCCAAGTCTCATTCATCTTAACATGCTGCTACCATTTAACTGATGATATAATCACTATCCAGGTGTTCCATTATAGATGCAAATCTCAAGATAATCCTTGAAGGTCAGAAACCCATAATAGCATCTAACCAGTGGGATTCAGAGGATTTTTTTTTCAAATCAGCCAGAGCCAAGTTCTGGTAGCCACAGACATCTGATTTAGTTGTTTTTTCCAAGGCTTTTTACAGTGGCTACTTGCAGAAAGTGATAGTGGTCATTTGTGAGCAGGTCTAACCAACCACTTGCAAAAGTGAGGTATACTATACCACTGATAGCTAACCTTGGCACTACAGATGTTTGGAAACTACACATCCCATCAGGGGAGGACTACCAACTATTGGCTCAAGAGGTAAATCAATTTAGTTGGCCTTGGTGCCACTTCATCAGCCCACCTGATATAATCAGAGGTAGACACACATAGACATGTAAGACAGATTTGCTGCCCGATAACATACAGAGATTGCCAGGCTCGAAAGTTTGAAAATGTTATCGACTAAGGCATTTGAAAGGGAAAAGTGGTGCCGCCGCAGCCTATTGAGTGAGATTAGAGAGCAGCCCTGCCCTTCTTTGCCAACCCTACCCGGCATTTCATTATGCTGAGTCAGACACAAGGTTATGTAGTTCCCAAACATTTGCAGATATGTATTTAGTTCCCAAACATTTTGTACCATGTGTACCATGCAGACTGGAGTCAAATAGTATACACATATAGACCAAAGCTACAAATACCTAAAATTAAGATTAGCTACCATGCAAACAACATAATTAAACCGCACATTTACTCAAGAACACTTGACACTTGATAGTAGAGAAACATTTGTAAAATAATACATCCTTTCTCATAGCTTCAGTGATTTGGCTTGAAATAATAGCACTAAGAAACATGTTGATATAAGCCAGGAACCAATTAAACTTCAGAAGTATTTATTCAGGTATTGAAATGTGTAGATCCCCCATTCTGCCACCAATTCTGTTTATCCTGGATCAGTGAGCTTTGAATGAACGGGATGGGACATCCTATGTAAGCAGTTTTAGATTTAATGGAAATCCTGTATATGTTTGTTCAGCCTTTTGGGTTAGGTTACATGACTTTAACCATGTTTACAAGTTCAGTTCAACAATATTTTGCGTTATGTTATCCGAGGTCTAACACATCAGCACTTACATAGTTGTTGAGGTCCATCAAGTTCACACATTAGCAACACCCACATTTGTTTAGGTCCATTGTTTTCCAGCCCTCAGTGGGGCTCGGATTGTCTACATTCAATTACAGGGCACTAAAGGGCTGAGATATCAGAGTGGCCCATGGTGTAAGATAGCAGCTTGGATCTTTTGGAACATTATCATTCAGCTCAGTCCCATTAACATAATACGGCAAGTGAATGGAGAAGTCAGTCTGGTATCGGCTGCCATGCCTATTTTACCTTCTTGAAAGCACTGTTACAGTTAAACCCCTTTAGAGATGAAGTGACCAGCATTAACGAGGTTAGAGAACCTTGCTTACTTTGCACTGCAAAGCAATAGGACACCGCATAACTCCAAAATCTAGTAGAATAGATAGTGCCTTATTACTTTGCACTGCTTTTTTTTTTTTAGAAAACATATATTATCTGTACACACATTCTTAAATAAACTCTTTAAATAAGGAAATACAAAATATACAAATTTACAAAAAAAAAAAGGCGCCAATACCAACCATCCACCACTACTATCTACACCCACACTCCGACACCACCATGCCCTCATATTTAAACTTGTAGGTAAGCACTCCAGCATCCATGTAGAGGATGGATATGGGATCCAGTTTGGTGGCAACACAACAGGCCTTGGATGCCTTTTGGGCATTCTTCATGTGAAGAAGTGTTTGTACAATAGCATGCTTGGTTGGTGTAACATGTTCTGTAAGGGGGTAAGAGCACACTCCCCGACATTCATAAGCCTCATAACCTGTTGGGGCAATGATCCAGGAATCCCATCCAATTTCCTTGAAGTCGATGTAAAGTGAGGTCTTTTTACAATAGTTGCCCTTTGCATTCCTCCTGATTCGGGAGCTGGTATCATAGATGATGTTGGACCTCATCTGAAGCAAGGACTCCTCACTAGGAATGTTGCTCAGTCCCCCAAATTCTATGCTCTCCTGACCCAGCTCCTGCTCATGGCTAATCATATCATTCAATTCCTCCTTCTCCTCTTTCCTTTCGCTACTTTGATCATCCGAAAAGACTACAAGCAAGGGTTCGTGCTTGGACTCTGGCTTCACATCTATGTCCAATTTGTATTGCCTAGCATCTTCCAGGTCAATATCTGGATTTTGTAAGTGCACTTCCAGCCTGTGAGTTGTAAATTCTGACCTACTCCACTGTCGAACAGCCTCTGTGATATCAAACATCTCCCACTCACTGCTGGTTTTGTAGACCAACCTGGAAGCCAGTTCCACCTCCTTTCTCATACCTTCTCCTTCGCTGTGTATTTCGTAAACAGAGACTTTCCTGCCGGCTCCTTCATACATCACAGTGCCCCTCGGGACCAACATGTACAGCTTAAGTTCCGCCATGACTATCACCTCATGGTGAGGTATTGAAACATTAAAGAGTAAGGGATACTTCCGTACACCAATGACGTCACTGTAGGGTACGGAGAACTCTGAAATAGAAACAGAAAAAACATATATATTTATAGAGGGTTATGGTGGCACTTTCTGAATCAACAACAGAGACAATTTTGAAGATGATATTTCTAATAAAACGTCCACTTGTTCTTCACAGACTGCTCCTAAAAATACAACTGTCAGCCAAAAATAAGCTATGTTTAATTTAAAGATTGCATAAAATGTAGACAATAAAAATAAAAAAACCTTATCAGGGTGGTCATCTATCTTGGGATGGACATTTAAAAATCTTGGGTCAGATCATCATTTATCTTGGGACAGATGAAAGAAGATCTGACCAACCTGACCCAAGATTTTTTTAAAACATGTCCGCCCCCTAGTAGAGCTATGAAATCAAAGAGAGCTGAATGAGGTACTTTTATTTGTATTCTTTTCTTCAAGCTTTTCTATTTTAAATGCCTATATCTGATGCAATCTTTGAATTAAACAGAACTTAACAGTTGTCCTTTAAAGAGGACTTAGGCATATCCTGATAAATAAGTCTGACATTTCATTGCAGAATTTGGTGTATAGGTTCTCACATGTCTTTTATATATCAGATCCTGTAAACTCGCTTGTGTTTTAACTTTTTGCTGGTGTTTATATTCAAATGGGCCCGCATAATATCGCTGTGTCTATACTCTAGTGAGTACTGTGCCTAGCGGAAAAATCTATTCCTTTACCGCAATTTAATAGAAACATCTTCAAACAAGAGAACAATTAAGGAAAAGAAAAGATTTAATATAAAACTCCAAAGGGAAACAGGGTCAGACTGGCCTTCTGGGGTACTGGGAACTTTCCCTGCAGGCCGCCTGCCTTGGGAATGGCGGATTACTGCTGATTACTCCATTTTTAAAGGTTTAACAATGAGTTTTAAAATGAAATTATCTCTAATGCTTGGTGTACAGCAAGCGTTAGAGATAATGAGGCAAGCAGTAGACGACTTAGTAAATACACAAAGTACATGTATAACTATTACCACGTGTATTATTAAGTTACAAGACCTACAGGCAATGAAGATGTTACAGTAACTATTGTTTAGTCTAAAACAGCTGCCTAACATATCCATACTTCAAGCACATCCTTGTAGTTGCTAAGAGCAGATACCCTGAAATAGCCCAGCTGAACATTACAGTCTAGGAGAATGGAGAGGTCTGCTTAGCCTCTCTTCACACTGCATCCCATCTCAGTCCCGTGCTGTTAGCACCTTTGTTGCCTGGGAAATTGTGTGCACATCATTCGCACACTTGTTTGAAGTGCAGGAGTGTATGCATTCAGAACATATGGTGAAAAAGAAATGTCAGAGCATCTGAAACATTAGATCGTATGTATGCACAGGGCTCAGTAACATGCCTCGGGACTTTTATATATTTAATATATTTTATATATTTATATTGTTGATAAGGAGCTGTGGTACGAAACATCAGGTTTGGAAAATTGCTTAAATTCTTGTTATGTGATGTGCAATGCAACATTTTTTTTTAACCAGTAGCATTTTATGACATATTAAAGGAATGCTGAGGCAAGAAGATGACATGTTTAACTGACATATGAGTGCACTGAGTGTGGATAATAATGAAGTGTTTAACCAGGAAAGGTACATTCAGATATTATCTGGTTTCCAAGTATGTCCTGGGGATGTTACTTTTGCCCAACATCCAGGAGATGTTACTGTTACCAAATGTAATTGTACTCATTTCATCTACCTCAGAGGGATGAAAGGCTGAGTCAACCTTGCTGGGAATTGAACATGTGACCCTCAAGGGTTGAACAGATTCTACTGAGGACGCCCACTGCATCTCACTGCAGCCTTCCTGGCTTATTCTGCATTGTTTTGTGTTTAGGATGTTTTAAATAGAAATGCTTTAATAAAAGAATACAAAAATAGCTCGAGGAGGTCGACTTTGAAGGCTGGATTTCTTTTTGATCAAAGCTATTTCAAAATGTTCAAAGCTATTTTTGAGACTAATGGGGCTATTCACTAAAAGCTAAGTTGAGGTGAGTAGCGGGTGAGTTGAAGAGAATAGCAGGTGAGTCGAAGTGAATAGCAGGTGAGTTGAAGTGAATAGCAGGTGAGTTGAAGTGAATAGCAGATGAGTTGAAGTGAATAGCAGGTGAGTTGAGGTACGATGAACATTTCATCTCACCAATTAAGCTATACATTGTGCAGCAACAAACCTGATGAGTTCACTTAGCGGGGGAACTAACCAGGTTTGTTCCTGCACAATTTAAAACTGAATTGGTGCGATGAAATGCTATTCACTTCAATTCACCTGTTACTCACCTCAACTCACCTTTTAGTGAATAGCCCCATTATTCAAACTTGGGTAGCAAATTTGACTTAGTCTCAAAATGAAAGTCGACCTCCAAAGTCAAATTTTAGTGACTAGCTCCATCTGTCAGATTTGGCATTCTTTAATTATTTAATGATTGCTAAAGTTTTTGATATTTCTGATCCTGGCGAAAGGAATTCTAAGGTGACTTTAATTGTATTTGTGTTGAGGGCAGTTGAGCATCTTTTGGTTCAGTAATTCAATCCCTGTTGAAATTCTCCCTGCCAAAGTGAAATATCACATTTTAATAGACATTTAACAATGTTGTTTTAACCTTTTTTGCCATCTTGTTTGCAGATGTTTCCCTGTGTCTAGAACATGTTGTTGAAAAGAACTAATTGTACTTTCTCCCAACATGATATCCTTTTGCTGGACAATATGTAGATTGGGTTACAAGGTAGGCCCTCAACACATCATAAAACTCAAGGAAACACTGCTGCAAGAGGTTCTGGGTAATGACATCTAATCTGCCATTTTATTATTGGATGTATTCCAGTTTGGGAATGAGATGTGCAAGTGAGCAAGAAATTATATAAATGTAAGTGTTTGGAAGGAGCAAAAATACTACTTTCACACACACAGAGGCTTCAACGAGCCAAGAAAATATTAAAGCATAGTTTGAAGGCAGTAAAATATAATGCTGTGAGGAAATCTGAGGAAATTCAACATTGGAAGTGTGGTGATTCATTGAGCTGATTCCCACCACACTTGTTTGAAGCTAAATTTATAAGGAAATATAATCCTCACAGAGATGCATCAACATTAATTATTATTTAAACTGGAATTAGATGCAAGCCAACAATGGTGGCTGCAGCCTTCTAACAGTGCAAAGCCTCCCCCTCACTATAACATTGCATCCTTTGTAGCTAGACGTAGCTGGACAATTGCCCTTTAAGCTTATTAATTATTTACTTAACTATTATCAAATAATATATCCCCTAATAAATTATATATATATATATATATATATATATATATATATATATATATATATACATGTATTATTTATATAGTGGATACATACATATATGACATACTTGCCAACTGTCTCGGCAGTAGGTCCTGGGACAAAAAAGTGATGGAGCCTAAAATGGGCACTGTTACACAACAATGCAAGACATTGCATATCCCCCCAAGATTGATCTCCAGCCTACTCTGTACAGATACTGGAGCGCATTGTTTTGTGTTTAAATTGCGTATGTCTAATAGACATAAACATAATGCTGTCTGTGCAGTATTAATGCTGGACAGGATCCTAAAAAAAAGTCCTGGCAAATCCAGGACAGGTTGTAACTATGATATATACTATGCATGTAAATATGTGTATATATATATGTACAATATATGTATATAATAATAGAAAACATCATAGGTCGTAGATTCACCAGATCCAGACCAGAAGCCATTTATTTTACAAGATTATATATTTACATCCTGTCAGGTAGCAAATGACAAACGTACTGCCCAACACCTTACACCTGTCCATGACCCAGTGACAGTACATTTGAAAGGGATGACTGTTTCTACTGTTTCTACTATTCCTTTGGTCAATAGCAAAAAAAATCAAGAAGTTTACTTCCAATCTGGCAGATGAGAAAGTGGCCACACTGGCTTTCATCAGCAACCAAAAAAAGGGCCATTAAGGTCTATTTGGCACATTAGCTCTGCAGATGCTATTATTCATGCTGCAATAATATTGTTCCCAAAAGGTGGTTATGAGATTATGGACCCCCAACTGTCAAGACACAGGAGAATGAATACCGCACATGCGCAAATATGTGTCCATGCACAATAGAGCTGTCATTCATGCACAGTAGCACCAACGCCCCGCTACCAAGCAACACCCTCCAGCAAGTGGGAGATCATTAAGGTGCTCATTGGTCACATGCAGATGCTTAACTAGAATTCCCTGGGCCCCGCTGCAAAATCCATGGGACCCCCAACAAGGTGAAACCATCCCGCAACCAATCATGGTAGTTTCGCCACTGTGTGTGTGAGTGTGTGAGTGTGTTTCATTGAGCAGTATGTGTATGTTTGTGCATGTGTATTAGTGAGCATGTATTAGTGAAAGTGTGTATATATGTCACACACTTCGATACACAGTCGGTTCCTCACAGACACAGTCATATACACAATCTCTCACAGACACAATCAGATACACAGCCTCTTACAGACACACACATATACACAGTCAGTCACTCCCAGATACACACATCCTCATACAGGGAAATATTCACATGCAGCTCCCCTTTAACAGACATAGAAACATAGAATGTGTCAGCAGATAAGAACCATTCACCCCATTTAGTCTGTCCAATTTTCTAAATCATTTTATTGGTCCCCAATTCCCTATCTTGTGCCTATCCCACGCATGCTTAAAATCCTTGACTGTGTTTACCTCTACCACTTCCGCTGGAAGGCTATTCCATACAACCACTACCCTCTCAGTAAAGTAATACTTCCTGATATTACTTTTAAATCGTTGCCCCTCTAATTTTAGACTATGTCCTCTAGTTGTGGTAGTTTTTCTTCTTTTAAATATAAAATATATTCCTTTATACATGCAGAAGGCGTACCAGTATTTTGCAAGTAGAGAATTAGAGGAATCCAAATCACTGCCAGCTTATGTTGAACATCTTGTCTGCCCTGCGATGGTTACACTTTGAGTGCCGGGTTGTCATGTGACCCTCGGCACTCAGAGTGGTAATAAAAACATTTTTACATTGTGGAAGCTGGCTTTGGAGAGAGATGAGTCGGCAAGGGTGAGGGATGGAGGGGGAGCGGCATTTATTTTCAACCTCTGCGATCCCTACTGATGGAGATCATCGAGCCCCCTGTAGCTCTGGTCCTGGTCAGACTGCTGCGACCGCGGTAGTTATGCCACTGGTCACATGGAAAATGTAGAAAGCAAATTAGCATGTATAATACCTGTTAACATGCACGTGACACAGTATAAAAGGATCTTTATTGTAAGAAGCTCACAAGTATGAAATGAAATACTACGGAAAGCTGATTTTAATTCTAACCAGACTTGGAAGCGGAGGCAGAGAGGCCCTGTGTAGTAATTGTTTGGTTATCCACAGATTTGGTCACACACCAGTTGTGTTCCAGTAAACATAAATACAGGGTATTTGTTGGTACGGATTGACTGGATGTGGACAGCTACTCCTGAATTCTTAATTGATTACTTAAAAGAGAACTTATGGTTGCAGAAAACATGCGTTGCAGAGGAAACAAAGAAAGAGGCACTACATATTAAAAACAAAACAAGACATAATATGTGTGTATTTTGCAATCAGGTTGTCAATTTACCATCTTTCCCTTCTCATAATCTTACAAGATTCTACAACTCTCATACAAGATTCTAATGCAAAAACACATTTGGCCCACATATTACAGAGGTAATAGAAAAATTGTGGAGAAACAGTATTTCGGCTATTCAATATGGCGGAATCCGGCCCGAAATCGCAGATTTTTTTGGCTGAATTTAGGCCAAGAATTAGTCCGTTTTCAGCTCGGGGAACTTGGCCTGGGGAATCAATAGTATTCCCCTTATTCAGACATTTTAACTGATATTTTTTTTTTGGCCAAAAATGTTTATTAAAAAGGTGGTTAATGGTGATAGAATTTGCTGAATATATGCCATAATAGCATATCTTTAAAAAATAAATAAATGCTATTTTGGCATTAATGATGCAATTCTCACGTCAATCAACCTGTCATTTTTAATGTTGTGTATTACGTCACACCGGTATTTCATAAGACAATTAGTAATACCAGAAGAAGCTAGGGAATTTCCAAGTAGAGACTCTATATTTCTATATACATTAACATATTTTATTTTACACAATGTCACAACAACTTTTGTGGTATAACAATACCAGTGATGTCATACCAGCTATAGGTTGTTATTGTTCACCATCAACCACAGTGAGGTTATATGTATCCCACCATCATGGCATGTGTATCACAGTACCATTTGATGTCCACAGTGTATGCAGTGGTCGACCAGGCCATCTGAGGTGGCAGGTCCAGTTTTAGTAATGACACCTTCGACCCTGCACTTGCAAGTGATGCGGGGACATAGCTGGTATGGTGATGGGACGGTACAGCTGCTTACAGTGAACAACTATTAGGATCTCTGAGACTGAACTCCGGGAGGTCACATGAACCCAAATTGGTAGCCTTAAACTCCCCAAGGAAATAATGTGCTTATTTCGATCATGCCATAAAGAACTGATTAAAAGGGCCATTAGGATCACTGAAATGATCCAAATTTGGCTGAGATTCAGAGCTCTGATCTTCTCTATGAAAATGGAGCTCTCTGAAAAGAGCTCTGGGTAACATAATTACATGATCCCTTTGCTTTAAGCGGGACAGTCCTGATTTGGGACAGCATTTCTGTGATCCCAATTTTCTCATACAACCCAGATTCTGCCATTCTGCCAAGCTCCCTGAAAAGCTCAGTGGGACAGCCTACTATAATCAGGACTGTTCCGCACACAGCAGGACAGTTAGAAAGCATGTGTTACTGAGGAAGCTTTGGAAGCATGCCCACACTCAAGCATGCCCACTAACCCATTATTTTTTATCCTGTGTAACCGTCGCAGAAATACGTGCTTCACCATTGTTCCTATGAGAACCACAAAGAAATCAAGATGTGTAGCCAGTGTAACAAATCAAGAATTGCTTTACCCTCCCATGGGGAAAACAGAATGGCATATTCTTTCCCTTTAAACCTGCTGGTTGCAATTTTGTAGATCTGTATAGGTAATGTAATTAGGAGGCAGGGTTAGTACTTTACAATAACCTTTTAAGATTAACTGTGAGTAAAAGAAAAAAAAAACGGATTCACAGCAAAGTAAAATCATTATATGATCATGTAACAGGGTAATCTAACAATGACAAGTTAATGGTTCTGGGATTTGTCCAGCATCATCTGAAAACCAGAGAAAATCACATGCTTAATGCTCGCTTGTAAAAATGGTTACTGAAATGATCTGGGATTTACTGATGTTATAGATTTTTTTTATGTTTTATTTTGAGGGTTGATTCGTGACACCAGAGCTGGATTAACTAATGCACATGCTTAGGGCACCACAAAAAAACAACAACATATATGTAATAGGAAAAGGGTTGAACTTGATGGACGCAAGTCTTTTTTTCAACCTAAACTACCAGAGATACATATACAACAACAATATTGATAATTATAATAAGAACAAAATATTAGAATAATACTATTAATATAATTAGTTTCACATTCAGCACTTACTGACATGGATTCAATGCCAGTTGAGGTCAAATCATTACCACGCTGTTAAAAAAGACTCTATACACACCAAAAATGATTCAATGACAAGTGATAAACAAGACATTTTTGCTCTTTTTGTCTTAGTGCCTCAAAAAAGACTAAACTGCTTCGATCTCCGTTAAAAAGTTAACACAGGGCGAAAAGTGTAATCAAACACTTAACACATGCGCAATGCTAGATAAAATGGAACTACATTATCTTAACCTTACTAAACACACTGCTTAATCCCAACTTGCACCATACATGCACTTGAACCATACATCTGCTGCACATCAACTCCAAACACAATGATATGCATACATTTCCTGAAATAGGCATTCACCCATAACAGCCAATCAATGGAATACCTTTGAATTATTCAAACTGTCATGGCTCTGCAACTCACATCATGCCAAGTACGCTCATAGCAATCCTCTGCATAGTTGCAGTTGAAGTACAACAGTGGATGTGACAGTTTCACTGCAACAAGGGAGACAGTCACTACAAGTGAGAAGCATCTCCCTCACCAAACGATACAATGTGCATGGGACAGTGTGTTGAGTTCCACTGACATAAGAGTTCAGCAGGTTGTACCCTACACAATGCATTGTAAGTGGGGCAGATGAAACACATCAACATCAAAATTACAATTAACAATTACAGACAGGAAAGAGACAATAGTAACGGTAAAATGAACACATAGCTACTTCATGGTGGACTTTCTAGATGTAGTGGTGGTGAACCTGGAGGGTCAGATCCCTGGGTGTCTCAGCAGGAGTGGAGTATCTGCTGAAGTAGCTGCTGAGGTTGGTGTGAAGTGGGTGGCGAGAATATCAGCGATAACACCCAGGTAGTGGCACCACTCTGTCCATGGACTGTCTTAGACTCCATTCACAGCAGCATGCGCCTCTGGTATTGTTCAGTTTGCCTGGCACTTCTACTGTGGCAGTAGCTTTAGGGTTACTCCCTGGCAACTTAACTTGATGGTGGCTGTGAAGCCACAGCCGCAGCAGTAACAGCATCAATAGTAGGGGAATAATTGTGATGTCTGTAGCAACAGCCGATGGAGCAGAAGCTTATGTGGCAAGGGTCTATGTAGGAGCAGGTGAACCCCGATGAAGCAGTGAACCAAGGTGATTTGCGGGGACGAGGGTCCTGGACTAGGTCTAAATGGCCTGTTGACCAAGGTTGGTCAGAAAGCCGGAATTACTCCTCCTACACGAACTGCAAAGCATGGGGGCATGATGGCTGCCTTGGAGGTGATTGCGGGGCAGTAGGTGGCGGTGTTGGTATAGGAGGTGTCCAGATGATGACCCCTCAACATGTGACTGTCTACGAGGAAAGAGATCAAACAATCATGAACATTAGTACATGTAAATATGTTATACCTCCCACATCAATCAATGTCAAGCAAATGGCTCACAAAAGGGGGTGCATACTTTAATAGACTATATAGAAAATATGTTACATATTTCTGTAACATTTACTGATATATGTGGGGTTCAGCACATCTGTCAATAAAATGTGACTGTTACCAGTCCTCTAACTAATAATCATTGAGCATCAGCTCACAGTTAGTAATAACTATGTCTACTGTCTCTGCACTGACTGTCACCCATTAACCTATCTGCTGTATATGGTCACCTATGTCTGCTCACAGGGGTCAGCTATAAGGCACAAGTTGGTGGGATTACGTAGTACTCACCATGTGAACCATGGGTCCTGGTATCTGGGACATTGACACCTCCTCTTGGGACCCTCTCTTTAAGCCATTGGGGAAATGTTTCTCCAGATATAATTCTGCCAGCCATTGTATTGGAGAGAGATTGGCCACATCTAGTGGTTCAAAGGAAACGACTCTCAATGGCCATCATCACCATGGCTGTGCAGTTCTTCTTAACAGCCTCGCTGTTCCACCGCTCATGGCATTCACACAGTCTTCAATGAGCTGCCATATGCGGCAGTGGTTTTGCCAGAATACATGCTGAATACACATTGCTGTGCCTAACGATGAGCTCCACCAGCTGCATGTTCTTCTCATAGGATAACCGTTGGGAGGGCTTCTCTTCAGCCACCTCTTCACTGCTGCTGGTCTCAGCAAATATCTGCTAGGTGCTGTGGTTCTCCCTGTATCTTCACGGTGGATGTCCCCTGCTTCACCCAAGTGTCCTCTCCTTCCTCCTCATATATATGCCTCCCTGCATCTCTCTCGCCCCTCAGCAGGGCAACCGAATCTCCCTGGCCTCCTCCCTGTACTACATCTCTGACTTCTGAGTCTCCCTCCTGATTCTCTCCTTCCCACCTCCTCTCCTCTCCTCTCCTACCCTTCTCCCCTCCCCTCCAACTCCACAAAACAAATAGCAATTAAACTATGTAAATGTGAAGTGTCACAAAAATATGTGTGTTGTGTGGTAATGTAATATGCAATATGTGCATTATGTTTAAATGAACACTCTCACACTCAACTAACACTCTACTATCAGCCCAGTGACACTCCACTTACACTCTGATGCTCCACAAACAGTCCGCTCTACTTACTCTGCACTGACTCACCAATTAGCTGCTGCTTATATATTATAAGCACAAGCAGAACATTTCTTTTAGTTATCCTTTAACAAGTGATATATTTAATTGCGTCTGTTGCCATTCAATCAAATGTTATTCTGTTTGGAATAATGTTCGATAAAAAACTTAATGGTTGACTTGGGTCGCTCTGATTTGATCCTTAAATGAATATGGATCGGGTAAGTTAGCCGAATTTCAGAAATCACCGAATTCCGGCTACTAGATATCTCTGAATCCTGGCCAAACCATAGATGCGCCAATCACTCCAGAAAATGCTCCAAATTCAAGAAACAGACACAAAATTTTCCATTTTCAATTCTATAGTTGGAGAATTGAATAGTAAAATGTAGATGAATGGAAGTAAACATAACTGAAACACAAAAAACATTAATTTTTTTATAATATATTGATGTTCATTTTAATAAAATATATTTTAGATTATTTTATGTGCGATTACTTTTCGATTACTATTTTTATGTATTTATTTCATGTCTCTTGTTATTTTTTATTTTCAATGATTTTTATTGTATTACACTTCGGACCAATTTGGGAGAACTTCAGCTATTTTGGCTATAGCCAATATCCTCTCACTGACTTCCTTGGGAGGAATTTGGCCATATTTATAATAGCTGAGGTCCTCCTGAAATTGGTGCAAAACAACTTGACGTCCTCCCCATAGAAGTCTATGGGGAGGGCCGAGGCTACCGAGATATCGGAGTGGAATCGATTATGATGTCTGAATTGAGCCTGTATTGCCACCAATGTGATCCAAGTGCTTCCACGGTTCGGAGGCACCGTTTTGGTGCTGAAAACTGTAGTCAACTCTTTGGACTTTCACTGAACTTAATGGCATGGAATCCAGGCCATGGTGTATTCATGTCTTCTCAGTTATAATTGTTTTGTTATGTTTTGTGGTGTTTTTAATTATCATGAAGCATTGTGTGATTTTGGAAAGAGGTAAGGAGCGAAGGAAAGACATGGATAATTACAATGAAATGTTATGTAATGTCGCAAAAATCAAACTCGGATAACTATTTGTAATTTTCGTGTTTTTCCTGTCCAATATTCATACTGTTTGTGTGTTTGTATAAGTTTGTAAATTTTTCTGAGATAAAATAGAATAAAAAAGAAAAAGAAGAAATGATGATAAAAAAAAAATGTGTTGTCAGTTAGGCAAAGGATGGGTGTATTGTTGGGCTCTGCCTAGGACATCAGTTGGCCTTAATCCTGCATGACCACAGATTATTCCCTGGGTCTTTGAGTTGTGTTATATACCAAGAAATGAACCAGTAAATGCCCGGTGCTCATTTCCACCAGCACGTGCAATGCAAGTTGGAAAAGTTATTCATTGTGGAGCTGAGGACCATTGACCAGCTGTGCAACAAAGGTAATATAGTCTATAATGTCTAAAGTAACAAAATGTCCTCAGCACACAGCTACTGTTTGCAACTCTATTCTTCCATCACTACCTGGTCTAGAAAACACACACACATATCAGTCAGTGACATAAAGTCAGTCACATACACATACAGTCAGTTACACACACACATACACTCAGTCACACACATACATACAGTCAGTCACACACACACACACACACATACAGTCACTCATACACACACATATACAGTCAGTCAGACATACAAGTGAGTGGTTTTCTTTTATCTTATGCAGTTTTGTTTTTTATCTATCGTGTCCCTCTCCCTGGACGGGGGGGGGGATTTTCGATCTTCATTGGTCTGTGCTTCATACAAAGGCACAGATATTCCTTGCTTCCAGCCCAGCACTCGGGCACTGCAGCACAAACTCTGCTTCCTTGTGTGCCGGAGGATTAAAGTTTTTTTTTTTTTTTTTTTAAAGATCCCAGCGGCGAGTGCACCATGCAGGGCAATTGCCCTGATATACACATATGAAATTATTTTATCCTGGCTCATCTGGACTTACTAACTATTATAAAAACATGCTTCTATACCTTAAGGAATTTCTTTTTCTTTTTTTCAGGTCTCATCCAGGCTACAATTTATATCCTCTATGTACTTAATATTTGTTTCTAAACAACTCCAAACCTCTATCCAAACATTCTGCATGCTTTGCTTAGAACAGGGGTGACAAACTGTTGGTGGACTACAGCACCCATATTCCCCTGCCAATCCCTAAAGTGACAGATGGTTATGGGAAATATAGTTCATCAACAGCTGAAGTTGTTCAGTTTGACAAGCCTAGCCTTCAAAATGATTCTTACTGAAAGTATTGATAAATTTACTATTTGTCTTACTTGGGCGTGTTTAATGTACCCTCATCTGTTATTACATAGGTTGCATGATAAGAGCAGGTATGCAATGGTATGCACTGTATATAATATATGCATTAAGCAAGGTGGCCAGACACATTTCTTGAGTAAGGTCTGTGATACAGCTTCAGCTACGTCCCCACTGCCTGTCTGGGAATGTAGAAGTAAAGAAAAGTGAAAAGCATCTTGTGCAGACAAGATCATCAACTGACTGCAGGATCACTTAATAACCCCATTTTATTGTGGGGTAATGGAGAGATCAGTGTGAGCCTCATAGTACCCCTAGGTTGCTCATGAGTAAAACTCCTCAGTGACCTGAAACATGTTAGGCTTTTTCTCTATTCTGCCTCCACTTGCCACAATAAAATGGTTTTATAACAACTGAACCTAAAGCTTGTTGATCAGTTTGTCAGCACCAGAGGGTTTCCCTTTTCCTTTATTTCTTTTTGGTAGGAGCTTCTCTGAACTTTTCAATTAATTTTTGGGCCTCAACATGTGGCTCTCGTACATAGAAGACCTTTTCATGTTATGAAGTGACAGCTTGTCTTAGGCACACTCTTTTGCCAGTCACATCAATAGCATCATTATCCTCTTACTAGCAAATATGACTTTCAGGATTCCACTACTGTTCTCTTTCAAACTGACCCATCCAAAAAACCTTATAGGACCCATCCAAAAAACCTAATAGGACCCATCCAAAAAGACTAATAGGACCATCCAAAAAGACTAATAAGGCCATCCAAAAAGACTGATAGCACCATCCAACAGGACTGATAGGACCGATCCAACAAGACTGATAGGACCCATCCAAAAAACCTAATAGGACCCATCAAAAAAACCTAATATGACCCATCAAAAAAGACTAATAGGACCCATCCAAAAAGACTAATAGGACCATCCAAAAAGACTAATAGGGCCATCCAAAAAGACTGATAGGACCGATCCAACAAGACTGATAGGTCCCATCCAAAAAAGACTGATAGGACCCATCCAACAAGACTGATAGGACCCATCCAACAAGACTGATAGGACCCATCCAAAAAGACTGATAGAACCATCCAAAAAGACTGATAGGACCATGCAAAAAGAATAATAGGACCATCCAAAAAGACTAATAGGACCCATCCAAAAATACTGATAGGATCCATCCAAAAAGACTGCTAGATGCATGGAATGGGTCAACAGATAGAATCATTTGGCCCATCTAGTATGCACAATTCTAGTCTGCACCATAAGGACCGATCCAAAAGCTTTCACAAACAGACGCTCTTTTGCGCAGTATGATTTTTTTTAAATGTATTTTTAAAGTGTACTAGAATCAATACAATGAGATTTATCTTGTTTTCAAGTATGCCCTGGGGACATTATAGAATATGCAACAAGTCCACATTGAAAAAACCAGCAAACCATCTAAAGGAACCTTTTACTGTGCAAGGATGTATGCTTCAGTGTATGAATTAAAGTAATTCCTATATTATGGACAGAGGAATAAAATATATCCAAAAAAGCAGACATGCACACTGATAGTTTGTTTATAAATATACATTTTTATTAGTAATATAACAATGTAATGATGGTCCAAAAAATAAAATATATGGAAGAAAAAGAGAAGAAAAAATGGAAAAATTGCAAAAAAGGAAGCCATAGAGAGCAGGCAAAAAAATAATGGATAGAGAGCCAGCGAGACAATACTGTGAGAAAAAATAGTACAAAAATAGTAACATTATAGGAAAAAAGTGAAAAAATGACGGACAAGAAAAAACTGGAAAGAGACACAGAAAAATAGAAAAATATAGAAAAAAATCAGACGAAAAAAAGCGAAATAATAGTGAATGTTGTCCTAACCACAACAGAGTCAAAGTACAATAAATGAATCCAAAGACTTGTAAAATAAAAAGGCCAAAAAAACCAGAACAAAAATACCTCTTGCAAATATATATTGCGAAGTAACAAAAACAGAAAAATGTAACAAATATGCAAAATAGCAGAGCAGAAAAAATGACAAAAAAATTATAATAAAAAAACTAAAGAAAAAACAGATAGACAATCAAATCCTGGAGTAGCTTAAAAAAATGGCAATTGTCTCTCATATGTTGGGGAATAATCACGGGCAGTAAAACTGTAGGGGGGGGGGTGCACAAAAGTCCATAAAAATCAGCTGAGGTTTCAGTGAGTGATGCAGGAACAGTCAATGAGCGTTTAAACAGGCAGAGGACTGGGGACACGGGGAGACACGCTCAGAGAGGATCTCCTTCTACTGGCCATTATCCCCTCCGAGCGTGTCTCCCCGTGCCCCCAGTCCTCTGCCATATGCTCATTGACTTCCTACATCATCCCTTGAAGCCTCAACTGATTTTTATGGACATTTGTGCACCCTCTTACAGTTTTCCTGCCTTCGAATATTTCTCTACATATGGCTGTAGACAATTGCCATTTTTTTGAAGCTACTCCAGTATTTGATTTTCTATCTTTCTTTTCTATAGTTTTTTATTATATTTTTTTGTCATTTTTTCTACTCTACTTTTTTTTTGCATATTTGTTACATTTTTCTGTTTTTACTCCTGATGAAGGTCACTTTGCAATATATATTTGCAAGAGGTGTTTTTGTTCTGTTTTTTCGGCCTTTTTATTTTACAGTTCTTTGGATTCTCCATTTATTGTACTTTGACTCTGTTGTGGTTAGGTCAACATTCACTATTATTTCACTTTTTCAGTTACCCCTTGAGCCATACACATAAATTCCCCTTAGGAGAGAACATATAAGCAGGCCATGGTTTTTGCACCTGAAACTACCCCTCTAACTTTATCCTTGGCTAGTAGTTCTCATCCCTCATTTTGATATGTTTGTATGAGGCCGATGGAACATGGTTGCTTAGCACACAAGATGAGTCAGGTTTCCCTTAAGAGGTTTAGGGCACTTTCTATTTCATTGCAATGATCACATGTTGTCGTAAAGAAGAGCTACTGTCCATGCAAGACGCTGTTCACAGCAAGCATGTACTCAGTTTTAGAAGCTGGAAACCTAATCTTCTCTAATCACTTTTTATTAAATGTTAACCTGAGAACTTCAAGTGATCAGTTCGTTTCACAGAGATATGATTAAGACGAACAGCCTCTCTAATGGGAACAGATGTAAATTCATCCTCTAATGATACGTTTCCAGACGTATATTTCATCCAAAGGCTAGGACCATGTGCCAATTCTCTATAAACGAAGACATCGCTAATATGATGATCCTCACAATCCAACAGAATGTTCTGTAACTCTTGTTAAGAACTCATTGGGAATACAGTCTAATGATTGTAGTCTGGTCCATGCCTTTTTTTCAAACTCCAATAAAGCATGGATTAATAAACTACAAAAATATGGCACGTCAGCATTATGAAGACCAGAGCTAACAATAACATGTCTACAAAAAAAAACAAAACACAGCATCTTTCCATTGAAATTCGGAATGTTCATGATGTCACTGGTATATGACAATAAAAAAAAAAGAATATATATATATATATATATATATATATATATATACTCCAATTTTGTGCATAGTAGCCCCAAGAGGTGATGAGTGAAGGTTACAAATGAAGGGAAATAATAGTACACACAGGACTTGGTTTTATAAAACATAGGGTCTGGGATCAAATGGAGTCAAATGTTTCCCAGCAGGTAAGGAGGACTTTTATTTCTCTTTCCAGAGCCATATACATCACTAGTCTTACCCAATTCATTTAATAGAAAAAGGTCACCTAATGAGACACTTTTAAGCCAAAAACATAATCACTGTAATGAGATTTTGTGGGCGAAAATATAGAAGAATGGTGATCATGTAAAAGATTTATCGACTGCACTTTTTCAGAATGTATAGCCCACTGGGAGCTAGGGAAGTTTAAAGATAATTAAACACAGACGTCCTGCCTTTATATTGTACATACACAGATTTATACTGGGGAGCAGCCAGTTTGGCTGTGTAATACACCCTTTATGTTCTAAGAGGTTTCGGAACTACAGCTAAGATCTTAACTCCCCCAGCCTTGTATAATCAAACTAATAAATAGCAGGACATGCAACACAAACAAAAAAACGGGAAGCGGACAAAGCACGTTGACTTTAAAAGTGGACTTACATGGCCCACCCACTTCGCCCCTTCTCCTACATGCCGTTAAGCCCCACAACTCATTGCATGTACAAGCTTTGTTTATACTCTCTAAAGTTTCAGTTTAACCTCAAAGCATTTTCTATTTACCAAATCTTCTTAACACCTCTGACCATTAAGTTAAAATACAGAAGAGGTTAAAAAAAAAAAAAATACAGGAGGGAAGTATATTCCAAGAAAGACTAGAGCAAGAGGTCATATTTGAAGATTGGAGGTTGAAAGGCTTGAATGTAATATGAGAAAGTGTATCCGTAGTGAAAGTGTGGTGGATACATGGCTAGTAACATGTACTTCTAGCAAAGGTTATAGAGGTTAATGAAATAGGGGCATTTAAACTTTTATGGGAAATACATAAGGTTATGATCACGGTCAAGGAATAATAAGGGTTGGGGCTTAGGAGCATGGATAGGCAAGATGTCCATACAACGACACTAGTTTCCATGGCAAGGTCTGTGAAGACCATCATAGAACATCATTAAATTGTCAGGTCAGTAAACTGTCCATCATGATACCAGTTTATAGCAGGTAGAGATGGTCCCCATCGGCTGTTGTATGCTATGTTTCTAATAGATCTGTCATTCATGTTTTTTTCACTTAAGGATCTACTCCATAAAGAGACAATAGCAGCTAACTGACCCGGGAATTTCAAACTTAAGACCAAAGTAGCTGAGTTGGCAAAATTCTCCCATTCAGCTGCATTGGAACAGTTTTCCCTCTCGGCTACTGTGGCCTGAAGTTTGAAATTCCCATCTCAATTCCCTGCAGTTCTCTCTTTACAGCGCAGACCCTTATGTGTTTCAAACGACACTCTTTGGAAGTTAATTACAAGATGCCAAATGCAAACTGGATGTGCAAACAGAACACATCTCACAACGAGGGTTCGTTATCTCTCCTGTGTTTGATAAATACAAAACGAACAAGACATTGAGTTCACATGTCCCTTTTAAAGATCAATAAATAAATAAGATACTGCCTGCCAAACATATGGTGCACACATATAACATGGCAGCATGTGTAGATAACGAGATGTGTAGTCTGTTCAACAGTATATGTACAGCAAGCATTTATCGTTTGAGGAGGAAAGAGTGGGAATAAAACATGTTCTAAACATGTCTAGCTGTTGATTGTGTGTTGCAACTGTCCCAATGCCCTCTGACCCCCAGGAAGAAATTTAGATGAGGCCTTTCCCACAACAAGATGTATTTTATATGAGTCTGGAGAGAGATGAAGAGATATCAGAGATGAGAAGCAGCTGGAGCTATTGTATAAAGTCAGTGATGTTTTTAGGGTTTTGGTTTAGTGAGCAAATAAATTGTGAGATGGTTGGAAAGTTGTAGAAACACATATTCGTCTTTCCTGTTAATGTTCGGGAAGAAACAGGAAATGCAGAGTTAACCGAAGTGGGGAAGCCAACTGGTATTAACTGTTTTCATTCCAAGTTAGTTGTAGAATGGAGAGAGAAAGAAGGGCAATAGATGTCCATGTTCTGAGACAATGTGAACTGTATGTAAATGATGTGTGGCGCCGCAACTGGCCAACTTGTTATTAAATGCCTGGTAAACCAGTGTTCCAAAAATCGAGTCTTCATCTCCACTACCATTCCAAGGTTTAAAGACATTCACAAACATACTCAGGGTGGTAGTTAGTAGGTCTTCAAAATATGACTGACAGGCTGAATAAACTATATGTACTTGTACAACTGTAGCCTAAAACCTGTTGAGGGGCTTTAATGTAATGGATCTGGGGGGACGCCGTTGTAGATAATGGTATGGCCATTTATTGAGGATTTAAACACATTTTACAATCTATTATGAGAAGATTAAATAATTAAAGAACATCTTTTGGGTCAACTACTTTATTTCACTGAGAAAGAGAGAGCTGACAAAGAGAACGAGTACAGACAGGAAGAATGAGGGATTCTTTCACATGTAATAAAAAGCCTGTCTATTTACTTGGTCTCCACACCCATGTAATCATGGAACCATGACTAATTGAATTTACTTAAGTTATGTAATGAAATTACATGGATCTGTTTTTTGAACATGAAAAATCAACTACTGACTGAGCCGGCCTAGTCCTCTGTAGCAGATACTTTGATTTTGGTAATTAAAGAAAAACAACGAACTATCTGCCTATGAATTCTCTATCCCATGGAAACTGCTGCAAAATCACATTTAAAAAATCCAAGCCCTTGATAATATGATTAAAAATATGATTAAATATGATTACAAATATTACGAGAAACACCGCTGACCATTATAAATTAAAATCTCTACAAACCTAAAAAAAATAATAATGAGGGAGTATATTATTATATTACTGGTATTACAAAGCCTGTTGCTATTTTTTTTAATGAATTTTGACAAATAATAACAATATCAGCATTCTGGCAATATCTGGCTGTAGGGTATAATCTCATCATTATATCAAGTAACTGCACCTGTGGGACAATCAAGGTCGAGTATCGCATGCACTTCCTTGATACACCTCTGGTATAAACACCCACTTCTCAATCTCTTACCTTCGTTTTTAAAGCTGCGTACAATATTAGCAGAAGGCATGGTTGTTCTGTCATTTGCAAACTTGTTGTAGAGTTCAAGCATGTATTCCGGAGGCTCCACCTTCACAGGTGCCTGAACTGGGATCCCAGAGAGGTTGAGCGTCTTCAGTAAGTCGTCTTTCATGGTTTCCAGCAAAGAGTTGAAATCATACCCATCCTGTTCCGTGAGGACCTCATCATATAAAGGCAAGTCCTCTTCCAAGCCCATGATGGGACTGGCTGAAATAAATTGCACCAATAAACTTAAGGCCACATACGCCCGCAGAGAGATGGGATCCATTGTGAGAAATCGCTCTTGCTCAGATAAATCTCAGCTGCCAGTGGTGTCCGCTGTGTCTGTTTTATTCTCTTGAGAGGACACTGCTTTTGTCATCTGCAGTTGACAAGTTTGGAAACACTCGTCTGTAACTTGTGACCATTCTCTCTCTCACATCCACAGACCTTGCTCTCTCTCTCTCTCTCCCTCCCTCTGCCTCTCTTCTCTCTCTCTCGCTCTCAAAAAAGCCAGGTTTCACTAATTTGATAACATGTCCCTACAGCATCCTTTCTACCCTTATCTCCTACACTATAAGCGTCTCACCAGATTTTGCTGCTATCTTAGAATCCCACTTCTCCTAATGAGCATTTTGTAAACATTTCCATATTCTGTTCTCACACAGCCTGCAAGATAGGCCAATTTTTCTCTCTCCTAAAGAGAGAGGAGAAAAAAAAAAAGGAAAAAAAAAAAAAAAAAAAAGGTTTGCCCGTATTCTTCAACTAAACTTCCCTATTGTGGACTGCCAAAGTTTCCCTGGGAGAAGTTTTATGTGATTTTAACTAACATGCAAGAAGCACATATAGGCTCTGAGTGAATGAATAGATTTCTGGATGTTCCTGGGTAAATATACATCACTGCTACAATCTGCTTGTCTGTACGAGAAAATATGTTAAACCTGATTTTAAAAAAAGTGGATCTTCCTATTAAGAAGGATGGAAAACTGAACTGTATTTCTCTCTCTCTCGTTCACAGTAATATTATGGAGGTCATAACCCTTTTCAGGGCTATGCGGGCCTGCAAGTAATTTTCAGTAAATGAGACTTTTTATATAATGGATTTCCAGCAAATGAGAATCCCTTTATGTGACTGAGTCTGTGTTCTAGTGTATTGGACAACTCCCTTTGTGGGTGAGTCTTCCCTTATGCTGAGTGAGGCCTTTTTACTAAGAGTGAGCAGCCACTCACGTGAAGAAGGCTCTTGTAAACAAGGTTTACCAAGAATAGTTCATCCCTCAAGATACGGGATGTTATTTTGAAAAGGGGTGTATTCTCTCTTTTAGCATTTTTTTGTTTTGTTTTACATACACGCCTCCTTGCTCCTCAAAGCATAATGTAACTTTCAAACTTAATTGATGGCGTTAAAAGATTTTCCCTGTCAAACCTTCATGGGATCCTTATCTTAAATAAATGTAGGGGGGTTACATATACAATTCAAAGGTCTATATAGGAAGAGCATTTAGATGGCTTCCATGGTAATTGCTTAGAACTTCCCCTCAAATAAGTTATACTATGAACCACCAGTGTGTCAGCTTTCCCTGTCACCACATACTGTTACAAATATGGAAGCTTACAATTCATCCAACTAGAACACCCTTTTATTAACCCCTGGTCAAACCCACCTAGCCCCAATTGTCCCCCAATAATAATTTGAGCACCCCCACAATCCCATTCCAATTGTCCTCAAATGCTGTTACTAACCCCACCTTCCCCATTGACCTTTTCACTCACCTTATGTGTCTGCCATCCCCCGCTCCTTCTAGATTGTAAGGTTGCGAGCAGGGCTCTCTGTGTCATGTACCAGTCTTTCTCTGGTCATCTGACGTAGTATCAAGTTCCCCTCTCCATGCTCTGTACCAAGCGTTACATAATTTGTAGGCGCCATATAAATACATGTTATGGTAAAGTAATGAGTTTCACTGGCTTGCTAAAATCTCAGACTCACTCATTTCGAGGGGCATGCGACTCCATTTGGAATTGGAAACCAATTCTGAACCATATGCAATACTATTTAGAGATGACGCATTCCAAGTGAGCCTTAGGAAACTGTACAGTGCCCTGACCCTCTTACACCTCTGTAACCTTCCATAACCTTGTGTGGTTATCTACCATTTTGCCTTGTTTTCCATCCCCAAACTGTGACCTGACACTCCTCCTTTGTCCCTGTCAACAGGACACACTGCATAACACAGTTAGTACAATTGATAAAAAACTTTATCTGATACTGGCACTCTGGTTTCTAGGACAACCAAAAAGAAATAGTACTGCCTATTTATTTTTAGATATGTGTATTTAATATTAGGACATAGCTTTCTATGCCCCAGATTTGTGTGTTATTCTGTTAAAGCACAGTTTGTCTTCTTGGATGTGCTACATATTTCAATAGTTTGTAAAAATAGTAAAACGATAGTTTCCTTTGATTCTATTGGTGATATGACTTTCTACCATTCTTATGGATTAAGTAGATTAGGTCGCTGCAGTTTCACTAAGACTCATATGGTAGACATTTTTGGACACTCAAAGGGTCACTTCATCAATAGAATGAGATCCACACATGTTCTGACCTGCTTCTGGTCAGAGTAACAAAATGTTAAATAAATATGGGAACTGGGTAATATATGGGTTCATCCTGACAGTGAATCCCAGGCAGTTGTCATTATTTCTAAATATGCTGAGATTATTTGTACAAATGTAACCTCTAACATTCTCCTAGTCCATATCTCACTCACACTGCTACCCATACAGCGCTCATTTTACTGCCAATAGATTGTAGGTCGTACGATAGCAAATTGTTAAATCTTTGCCTGTCTATGCCTTCCCTTATCAAGGCTGCTGTTCCCTTAGAGCAAACACCATTTCCACAGTCAACTTTGAAATGTCTAAAGGGGATTAAAGACCCCACTAAAAAGGTTAATAAGGCAGCCCAAACTGGAATTCTTCAGGGAAGCTGGCACATGCTGTGTGATGCCCAGAGAGCTCTGCCAACCCTTATCTCTTGGCTTACTGACAATGCCACTTGTCTGCTTATTAAAACATCTGCGCCATAGATAGGGAGCTTTGACGTTTCCGTTACACACATGATATTTTTCCAGTGGTTTCGCAGAGGCTTGACCCGCTATCTGTGTTGGGGTTGGTCTAGTGGAGTGTGGACTTCAACAAATGTCATCTGCATTTTTTTTGGAAAGTAGAATAGTGTTGCTCAGGCATGTATTGTCACTGTTATATTTTGAAATCTGTTTTATGAGGATAAAGTGTAGCAGATATTATTGGGAATAATTCTACACAGTATCAGAAAGACAGATAGTAGAAAGTTACCATAGATGGTTTATAGAAACATATTTAATGTCGGTGTGAGTGTGTTAACAAGTGTAATGCTGCCTGGTTTACATGCAACCAACAGATTCCTTAAGGATTGCCCAGCACCTAGGAGAATGCAAGTGGTTGAAAACAGCTCATTGATCAAAGACACCAAAGGGAGGATGCCATGAATTGTTTGCGGGCTTGTTAGTTAACTGACATTACAGAACGGCACTGGTGCGCGCAGAACCTCAAACAACACAACTTCTTGTAACCTTGAATGGGGTATGTTGTCCAGAGTAATGAATACCAGTTTCCCATTGATAAGGGAATGGGGAAAACCATACAGCAACTTCAACTCAGTCTCTCCACTTTGCTGATGACCATTACCTGTCCTCTGTTCATCACCTGCCCTCTGTCCATCACATAGAAACATAGAAACATAGAATGTGTCGGCAGATAAGAACCATTCGGTCCATCTAGTCTGCCCAATTTTTTTTTTGGAGTACTTTTATTAGTCCCCCCCCGTTCCCGGTCTTATAGCTAGGATAGCCTTGTGTCTATCCCACGCATGCTTAAAATCCTTGACTGTGTTTACCTCTACCACTTCTGCTGGCAGGCTATTCCATACATCCACTACCCTCTCAGTAAAGTAATACTTCCTGATATTACTTTTAAATCGTTGCCCCTCTAATTTAAGACTATGTCCTCTAGTTGTGGTAGTTTTTCTTCTTTTAAATATACTCTCTTCCTTTACTGTATTGATTCCCTTTATGTATTTAAATGTTTCTATCATATCCCCCCTGTTACGTCTTTCCTCCAAGCTATACATGTTAAGATGCTTTAACCTTTCCTGGTAAGTTTTATCCTTCAACCCATGAACCAGTTTAGTAGCCCTTCTCTGAACTCTCTCCAAAGTATCAATATCCTTCTGGAGATACGGTCTCCAGTACTGCGTACAATACTCACCTGCCCTCTGTCAATGACATGTCTGCTCTTCATCACCTGACCTGTGTCCATCACCTGTCCTCTCTCCATCACCTGACCTGTGTCCATCACCTTCCGTCTGTCCATCACCTGACCTCTGTCCATCACCTGTCCATCACATGTCTGCTTTTCATCACCTGACATGTGTCCATCACCTGTCCTCTCTCCATCACCTGTCCTCTCTCCATCAGCTTCCCTCTCTCCATCACCTGACCTGTGTCCATCACCTGTCCTCTCTCCATCACCTGACCTGTGTCCATCACCTGCCCTCTGTCCATCACCTGCCCTCTGTCCATCACCTGACCTCTGAAGTGCAACATCATTTTATTTAAATAATACTGACTGCTGGATATTATGTGTATGCATCATCTACTAAGTCCTCCCTTTGAAATTTACGAATTGCCGTACATCTCGACTTATTATCTGATGTGGCGATTCGGATTAGACACTTATTGGGAGGAAGTGCATATGTGTTCCTGGAGAAGCTCATCACAATTCTTGTACCACTCAGGTTGCTAATATCGAGGTCTGTTGGGCTGGGACTGTCTCTCTGCTAGTTAAACGTTTAGTGCCCCTCGTATGAGGATAAACCAGCCTGTACTCTAACACATTGATTCCATGTCAGAAAAAAAGGTCTCTCTCTGATCTAGCATGGTGTCAAATAAAAAAATAACATATATACTGATATACATGTATTTAGCCGAAAACTGAGGTTGATATCCTGGTGCTTAAACACTGTCACCCTGAGTATAAAATGTTGTAGTTCTGTTTTTTCCCCCATAGTCACAGATTTGTTTTTAAAGATTCTTCCCAGTTAACAAGAAATATTAAATGGATGGTATCACCTAAACATTGTTTTTTTTCTGTGCCTGTAGATAATAAAAAAGGATTGAACATGATCTATGTAGTGTAAAAGCCGGGAGACAGGAGTAAAATGTCTACTGTTTATGACATCCTCTTTAGCCTGATTACAAATTACACATTCTCCCTTGAAAAACAGTTAATTTGCATATCAAGCCACAGGTGATGTCATAAACAGGAGACTCCATCTAAAACACAGTTTTCTCCTCTGGCATTTACATTCAGTTTTAGTGAAACAATGTATGGATCATTTTCAGTACTTGTTTAATCTTGACATTCACAGTAAAGCACTATTAAGGTGACACAGTCCCTTTAAGCATGAGGTTCCTATAAAGCTTTGAGATGATACCATCACGTGGAAATGACAGGGTTAAACACTGTGAGCTCAAGATTACCTTTTATTCCCCGACTCAACTCTCTACTTTATTCCAAAGGGAGGAGCATGTGGCTGTGTATGAGAGGGGGCGGCGGTGGAAGGGGGACCTCTGAGAATACACATCATGTTAGATTTTCTCATCGGTGTTGCCAAAGCTGTTTAATTTTATTCATGTGTTTCGGATGCAGAGTCAGCATGAAACCGCAACTCGATTTCGCAGGCTTACCAATACAGGGTTACGTAACTCCTGGTCAAGTATCAGGGTGCACTAGAACTCCACACATCTTTTATTGGTTCTGGCCTGGAACTAGCTGAATGAATGCTCACTGTCAAAGGGTCACGCTGTTCAATGATTCGCTGATGATCTGATAATTAGTATTTAGCTCTCTTCAGATCACGGTACTCCATGATGGATGGCCTGGACAGATAACATTGTTAAGGTTTACTAAAAGACCAACATGCATGCTTGAGAACAGGTGGGTCAGTTAAGTAATAATGGTGTCACCTAGTAAACCCATGCAGGCAATATCAAGTGCAGATTTCACATTTACATGTTATTGCCAAACACAATAACACACCATTTCAGAGGGAGGTATGACTTTAAATATTGGCCTGTGTGCGGCACATGAGGATTGGATTGGTTCACTCCGGCTTTAATCCTTTAAACGTGCAAGTGTTGTCATGTTACTTTTCTTCCCACATTTATGGACCTTTTAAGCAATTAAATATGTCACTGCCATTAAGTCACAATATTCCTACAATTTGGGATTTGAAAGGATTAAGATATAAAATATCACCAAATGTAAAAAAGATTAAGGAGGATACTCTTACATTAAGGCAGATCATGTATAACTATACAAATAATCAGGATGTGCGAATAAATAACGGTTCATATTTGTAGCCAGGGGCGTAACAATCATGGTTTCAGATATCACAACTAAGACTGGGTTGACCCCTTTAGGGGTCCCGGGCCACCCCTGCAACCTCCCGTTTAAAAACTACTAGCTGCTGGTAACATCTGCTGTTAGCAGCTAGGAGAGTATAGAGATCATCCGCTGTCTGCACGGAGTCTGCCAGTCTGCACGGAGGGAGAGAGACAGAGGCAAGCTGGCAGAGATGGCATGGACAGGCTGTTTGGGGGGTTAAGAACAGAGAGGCTGTTTAGGGGACAAGGTGGCAAAAAGAGGCTGTTTTGGCATCTAAGAAGGCACATGGAGACTGTTTGGGAGGCTAATATGGCACAGAAGGGCTGTTTGGGGGGGGGGGGGGGGGGGTCAAAAATAGCACAGAGAGGCCAGGGACATAGATGGCACAGCAAGACTGTTTGGTGACTAAGATGGCACAGAGAGATTGAGTATAAAGAGGGCACACCGAGGTTGTACGAGATCAAAGATGGCACAGAGAGGTTGTCTGGGGGTTTAAGATGGCATAAAGAGACTGTTTTGGGTGGCTAAGATTGCAAAAAGAGGCTGTTTGGGTGACTAAGATGGCACACAGAATCTGTTTGGGGGCTTAGATGACGCAGAGAGTATGTGGTCTAAAATGGCACAGAGAGACTGGGGGCTAAGATGCCACAGAGAGGCTGTTTGAGTGGCTAAGATAGCACAGGCAAGCTGTTTGATGGCAAGGCTGGCACTGTGGGACATGTTGCTTGGTGAAGCCAGGTGGGACTGGGGTGAGAGGCCACAGGGGCAACTTTTGCACTGGGGCCCTGTCATTCCTAGTTACACCCTTGTTTATAGCACAATTTAAATACAGATATAGAATACCTTATGATCAACTGGTAGACCGGTGGCTGAATGTGGCACCAGGTGGGCTTTGTGTTGCCCCTGTCTTTTTTAAAAACATGAAACCACATGAAAGTATTAATGTCCAGGACCCCCACAGTTCACTGTTTAGTCAATAGATCTCTATGTTTTTGAGATCTGTTCTATATCTGCAGTAGAATGAGATATCAAAAAAATAATGTTTATGGAATGTCTATGCTCGAAACACCAACAAATTGGAACATGAGTAAGAAAGAACGGAATTATAAGCATGCAGTTCTTTCCCTTGTATCGTGGGGGTATGTGACTTCTTTGTGGGGTCAAGATTAGCTCTTCATTTGTGATCTCTGGAACCTTCTAACTTCCTGTGATAAGAATATATCTTTAGTGATTGGGCACATTGCACAAGAACCCAATCACCAGAAGAATGGTGCCTGAGTACCATTGAATGACAGTCAAGCAGTGGAATGCCGCCGTGGTACTAACGTCATTGAGCTGTAACAAGAATTAGGAATGGATATGAATTATAATACACAGGCAACATGTACATTTCTCTTCCAGTTGATGGTGATGGTGAGTGAATGTAAAAGATTATGGTTAACACTGTCACATTTTTACCCACCTGATATAATGCAGTAAAAGAGGTACAGAAAAATAATAAACAGATTAAACAATATAAATTAAAAAGGAAACTTCTCCAAAGTTATGTGGCACTGTCACTACATTGCCAATGTATAACGCTAACTCACAACAATAGTTACAGGTGCACTTACTGCAGTGCAGTCCATCTGAATGACCTAGAGAAAAAAATTACAACAAGGGTCCTTGTCTGGATAAGGAAAGCTTACATGGTACACTAGTGTATCATTCTTCTTGTAGAGCAGATATATATTCTGATGCTTTACACCTGCCTACCACGAAGGTGATATTTTGATGATATTACCTGCCTACCATGAAGATGATATTCTGATGATATTACCTGCTACCACAAAGGTGATATTCTGATGATATTACTTGCCTACCATGAAGATGATATTCTGATGATATTACCTGCCTACCATAAAGATGATATTCTGATGATATTACCTGCCTACCACAAAGATGATATTCTGATTATATTACCTGCCTACCATGAAGATGATATTCTGATGACATTACCTGCCTACCATGAAGATGATATTCTGATGATAGTACCTGCCTTCCACAAAGGTGATATTCTGATGATATTACCTGACTACCATGAAGATGATATTCTGATGATATTACCTGCCTAACACAAAGTTGATATTCTGATATTACCCATGTTTATGGTAACAAATATGATATGTTGATATTATCTGCCTACCAAAACGATGAAGATTATATTCTGATGAAATGTCCTGTCTACCAGGAAGATATAGTCTAAAGTTATCACCTGTCTACCAGAAAGATTATATTCGGATGATAACACCTGCTTATGACAAAGATTGATAGACTGAGGATACTTTGATGAAAATTATATTACCTGCCTACTACTGATGGTATTAACTGATCTGCCTACCGCAAAGATCACAAAGAAGATGTTCTGATGATATCACCTACCTACCTGTAAGTTGAGTTTCTGATGACAGCATCTACCTATAACAAAGATGATATTCTGATAATATTACCTGTTTAGCATAAAGATATATTCCGATGATAGCACCTGCTTACCATAAAGATATTTTCTGCTGATATTACCTGCCTACCATAAAAATGATATTCTGATGATATTGCCATCTACCACAGAAATAATATTCTGATGATATTACCTACTTACCATGATGATCACATTCCAATGATATTACCTGCCTGGGTCTAGGACACTTCTTCGCCGCATCTTCATCGCTGACAGTTCAGCGCGGCAGTTAGAACGCTGAACTGTCAGCAATGAAGAATAACGTGGCCGTTTCATCGCGGCCGCGGCTATGTAAGAGCTGACAGTTCAGCGCTGAACTGTCAGCTCTTACAAATGTAAAAGTAAAAAGAAAATACCCCCCCTAATAAATGATTCCCAAACCCCAATACTAAAAATAACCCCAATACTAAAATTAACCCCCAAAATCTAATACTAACCCCCGACCCCTAATACTAACCCCCTAAACCCTAATACTAACCCCCGACCCATAATACTAACCCCCTAAACCCTAATACGAAAATTAACCCCCTAATACTATCCCCCGACCCCTAATACTAACCCCCTAAACCCTAATACTAACCCCCAACCCCTAATACTAACCCTCTAAACCCTAATACTAACCCCGACCCCGAATACTAACCCCATAAACCCTAATACTAACCCCCGCACCCTAATACTAAAATTAACCCCTTAAACCCTAATACTAAAATTAACACCAAACCCTAATACTAAAATTAACCCCCTAAACCCTAATACTAACCCCCGACCCCTAATACTAACCCCCTAAACCCTAATACTAACCCCCTTAACCCTAATACGAAAATTAACCCCCTAAACCCTAATACTAACCCCGACCCCTAATACTAACCCCTGAACCCTAATACTAACCCCCGACCCCTAATACTAACCCCCTAAACCCTAATACTATCCCCCGACCCCTAATACTAACCCCCTAAATCCTAATACTAACCCCCGAACCCTAATACTTAAATTAACCCCTTAAACCCTAATACTAAAATTAACCCTGAACCCTAATACTAAAATTAACCCCCTAAACCCTAATTCTAAACCCCTAAACCCTAATTCTAAGCACCCTTAAACTAAAATAGGTAAAATACTTACCTTTAGCGAAGAAATGTCCCACGATGAAATGTCCAGCGACGATCTGTGTTGTGCTGCTCAAATCACACTTGGTTGAAGCCTAGCAGGTTGAAACTTGTATCATGTTCTTTGAACTGTAAAATGTTTTATAATTTCTGCACTTTCTGCTGCTGCAGTTTATTGCTGGAGTTAATATTTGTATTAATCTGGATGTATGATATAAAAGTAACATCTATAATCCCGAAGATAAGGAACCTACATTAATCAGAGATAAGGCTGTGATTATCCACAATGAACTCCAGGTGACTAAACCCGACAGATTTTTCTACTATTCTGATATTACCTGCCTGGCATGAAGATATAGTCTGATGAGATTACCTGCCTACCAGAGAGATGATATTCTAATATTACCTGCCTACCAGAGAGATGATATTCTCATATTACCTGCCTACCAGAGAGATGATATTCTGATATTACCTGCCTACCAGAGAGATGATATTCTCATATTACCTGCCTACCAGAGAGATAATATTCTAATATTACCTGCCTACCAGAGAGATGATATTCTGATATTACCTGCCTAGTGTGAAGATATAGGCTGATGAGATTACCTGCCTACCAGAGAGATGATATTCTAATATTACCTGCCTACCAGAGAGATGATATTCTCATATTACCTGCCTACCAGAGAGATAATATTCTAATATTACCTGCCTACCAGAGAGATGATATTCTGATATTACCTGCCTAGTGTGAAGATATAGGCTGATGATATTACCTGCTTACCAGAGAGATGATATTCTGATATTACCTGCCTGGTGTGAAGATTTAGGCTGATGATATTATCTGCCTACCAGAGAGATGATATTCTGATGATATTACCTGCCTGGTGTGAAGATATAGTCTGATGATATTACCTGCCTACCAGAGAGATGATATTCTAATGATATTACCTTCATACCAGAGAGATGATATTCTGATGATATTACCTGCCTGGTGTGAAGATATAGTCTGATGATATTACCTGCCTACCAGAGAGATGATATTCTGATGATATTACCTTCATACCAGAGAGATGATATTCTGATGATATTACCTTCATACCAGAGAGATGATATTCTGATGATTTTACCTGCTTACCACAAAGATAATATTCTGATGATATTTACCTGCCTACCATGAAGATGATATTTTAATGATATTACCTGCCCACCACAAACATATTTTGTTATGACATTATCTGCCTACCATGAAGATGATATTATGATCATATTACCTGCCCAATAATTACATTTAGATGAAAATGATATTACCTATACCAAAAAGATGATATGTTGAAAGAAGCTTGCCTTGGCTCCCTATGTTTATAAGACTATAAGTTTTATAGATCTTGGACAACTACGGGTAAATTCTAACAGTTTATATTTATCGGTGGGGAGGGAGGTTCTTGCCACAAGGGACTGCAGGACATTGTTAAGAGTTGTTGGCCCCTTTGCTATTAGAATTAGTACTTTGATGAAGAGCTTCAATGATTTTTAGCAGGCAGTCCACCAGGTGCAATAATTCCAGTTTGTTTCGCTAAGGGGTTAGAGCGCTATTAACCCCAATCTAATACACAAAGAAAATATACAAGACCCCAGCCAGTTTAAAAAAAAAGTTAATAAGGAGCAGGATTTCAAGAGCAGAACAAAACGTTTTAACCCTTAGGTTCTAAAAACAAGTTGATGACCATCTGCTAAAATAGTATTATTTATAATAACAAAAATAAAAGCTTTGCTTTGCTAGATTACATGAAGAAATAAAAAATAAAAATCCCTGTAGCCAGTAGATTTGGAGCCACAGTGCAAAAACTGGCCCACCAGCTCCAGATATTTAGTGCAGTGTTGATAGCTACCTGGAGGGTGAGCCTCAGACACTAGTGAGACTTGTCACCGAGACTTGCTGGAGCACTGACAGGGCTGCTGGGACAAATAACTATGTACTGGACTGCAAACACTGGTTAGAGCGACGTAATAAACCATGTCACGGACAGTTAACACGGGATATAGGAAGCCTGGTAGAGAACATGATGAACAGGATCAGGACAGTATAGTAAGCTGAGGTCAGGACAGGTAATAACATAGCAAGCCAAGGTCAGAAACAATAAAACAAAGCACAGCACAAAAAAACTATACACAATCATTGAGTTAGTAGTTTAAATAGCCCTCCACGGGTAATACCACGCCCTGAAAGAGTGAGGGGGGCATTACTAAAAAAAAATAACTATTAAAGGGTTATAGGAAACGAGATCCCAATTCTCCATGCATGTGCAGAAGTGCATGTTGGAGACCTTCGGAGCACGTTCTGGAAATGGAGGCTCCAGACGGTCAACGATGCCCCTCCTGATCTGAAGGTGGAGAGTGCCGCTGTACATAATGTGACAATTCCTCCTTACATAGTCGAGTTTGCAGCATATAGCTAAACATGTTCCGATTTTTTACAGAGAGGCTGGTAGGACCTGGCAACTCTTATCACTTATCAAATTCCTTGTTTCTACACCGCCACGTGGACATCCTCTTTGTCCGCTGGTGTCATACTTTTTCTGGCAAGAGATTCCAGACTCATCCTTTGCACATTGTACACTGAGGATTATTGTTTTAACCTTTCACCCTTGAAGTGGTGACAGTGCTTTTGGAATGCCATATACCAGATTGAGACATATTGTTTAGCTATTATTTACATTCACATACAGAGAGTGGAAGGAAGGTCTGATAACAAAGAACGTGGCAGATAAAACAGTTGGACACCATGGAATGTGTAAATTAATGCAGTTCATTTACGTCTGCAATTCCAGAAGAACTGATATCAAAGAAGACATTACGGTTTGTACCATCACATTACACCTGCAGAAAGATGCACTTCTGAATCTAGTTAGTCTTGTGCAATAATTGATAGAACTTGCTACATGTTTACATGTTTGATACTAACAAATTAGGGGGTGTCCCCATTTTTTCTGTGGTGTGCCACTGTGTAGCCCCCAGACAAGGTCGGGGAGGGCAGTCATGACAGGGTGCTCAGGGGACATGTCCAGCCTTTTAGTGGAATAGTGGGAAGAGTTGGGAAGGTATACAAATTAGGTGAACAGGAAATTAGGCAGCCATTTTAAAATAAAAGGTTCCCCTACCTGTTGCCCCACCCACCCTCCCTCATTTTTCTGGTTGTGTGCTTTTTATCTTCATGTCACAGTGTTGGCAGAAGCTTGCAGAGTATCCAGGAGGGTTAATGGAGGAACGGAATGGGGGGAGTCAATCAACACTCTAGTGGGAGGTTCGAGGGGAAAGTGGTACCTCGAACCACAGGATATGAGGGGGCATTTGTATACGCCAAGAACACGGAGTCATTCGGCAGCCACCTGGATATTCGTGCATGCTTGGTTGGTTGGTCTACAGCAATACTCACTGTAAAAAAAACAACTTCACATTAAATACACACATTCACACACAGTCACATGTACACAAATACTCACACAAGATACAGATAGTCACACTGACACACAGACACACAGAGACACACTTACAGAGTCACACTGACACACACACTTACATACAGAGTCGCACTTACGCACAGTCACACTGACACAGACACACTTACAGAGGCACTCTGACACACCCACACTTACACAGTCACACTTACATACAGAGCCACACTGACACACACTTACATACAGATTCACACTGACACACACTTACATACATTTCCAAACTTGCACACACACACTTAGATACAATCACACTTGCACAAACACACTTAGATAGAATCAAACTTGCACAAACATAATTTTTCCCTCCCTCTGACTCTTGCGCTTACCTCACGGTAGAGGAGGGGTTGTGTGCACAGGACTGAGGAGCTATGTGCAGGGAACTTTGTTCCCTGACGCTCCTTCTTGTGTGGCCAGCAGTTGGAGGTGCAGCTACCGCTGATGGGCTCACGTGGGCCACAGCTCCATGCCCATAGGGCTGCATGTTGGATGCCCCTGAATTAGTACATACAAAATCAGGTGATAAAAATCTAGTTAGAGGGAAAGTCCATACTTTCTTCACTTGTTTTATAATTATAGGCTTCTAGTTTTAGCAATGACCCTCATTAAAATGATGTGATTTATATTTAGCAAAAGTCCCCATTTTGAAAGCACAGTTTTATAGTGCTTTGGTGTTATTCTATAGTCTGTTTTTCTTTCATCTTCAAATAGAAAGTTATATTAAAAGGCTACTGGGATGAGCATTTACACCTGATAAGTTTGCTGAATGAAACAAATATTACAGCCTGTCATTATAGAGAAGTGAAAAAATGTATATTGTTTTAAATTATATTTTCTTTGCAATATTAACCTGATGTAAGTCATACTTATCATTAGCTACACAATTATGTGCTAGGCAGAAAGAAATACTTGAGTTTCACTAACTTGTTAATGTGAATCAGAGTAAGGAATTATATTCGGTTATCCTTGGATTTGATGACCATTGTGAATACCACAGACTACTTCTGATAATAAAATAATATATATTTAATGACTAAATAACGTTATTGAACAAATCACTGGATATTTTGCTGCTTCCAGTAGTTGCTTTATTTTGAAATAAAATAGTAATGGACAATTTAAGATCTGTTTGACTAGCATTTATACACTGATTATACTGTGAATGTCAAGAATACAAAATGATGAGAAATTGTCTATACATTGTGTTTGCAAAATTGCAAGCACGTGCATAAAACAAATATATGTCTTAACATTGCCTGTGCTGTCTCCTGCTTATGACATCACCTTGTGGCTTGATAAACACATTACATATTTCCCATTGAAAATTGGTTCATTTGTATACCAAGCCACGTGTGATGTCATAAACAAGAGACTCCCCAGACATGCTTAAAACATATTTTTCAGCATTTTTTTTCTACAATTAGCATATAAGCAATGTTAAGGTTGACAGAATCCCTTTAATGTTGTCCCCCAGGTTGAGAAAGGGTTAAACCCTAGGTGTTGGGCTTGAGGTGTCTCAGTGGGAAGTATTACATTGGCCAGTGTGTTTCTGACAAGTAACACGACAGCTAAACTATCTGCTCACAAACATCCCCTTTATCTGCCTCTGGACATTTCAGGAATTCCAGGGATATCATTAACGAGGCTTCCATTAATTAGTGAACATTTATATTAATGTTGCCACTCACAGAAGTATTCTGTCTAAGCTGGAATATAGATTACCCACTGTAGCCAGTCACCATAGAACATTACGGACTGGGGTCTGTATGTTGTCTATGTGTGCACACCCCTATCCCACAAATTCCAGTTTACAGGAAAATGTCATTGAATTTTGTAGTTAAGATAAGTGATAAATGTATCACAACTTAACAGAATTCTTTTTAAGTGAATAATGAGGGGAGGAAATTGATAAAACAATATAAGAATTAAAGAATAACACAATGGAATATGTTGTTACATTTTAATAAACCTATTAGGCATGCACTATTTATTTTTATTAATTCACATATTTTATGATTAACAATGTTTTAATGTATTATATTATTAATAAAATGTTAATTATATTCAAATTAATGAGATATCTAATACAAGCACCTTGTCATCTAATCTAATGGTGTGAAGCAACTTTATTTCATTTTTAGTGATGTCCCCTTTTCCTGTGCCAGAGATGAGGATCGAGGGTATCGTGGATGGTGTGGTACATTTTAATAGGTAATATTTATTTTTTGCAGGGCACCAAGAAGGTGTTTTTTTCCCCCAGGTGTCTTAATTGATCCCCCCCCCCCCTACCTGGGCAAGGTAGAGGTAGGTAGGTAGGATTTAATTTAATTTTAATTATTTTTATCAGGTCTATTGATGGGAGGTCTGGGGGCTTGTCCCCCCAGACCCCAAGGGTTTATGTTTTGTATTTGTGGGGTCTTGAGGCATTTGGCCAGCCTCCGAACCCTGGGTGTCATTGTTTTAATTGGAGGTGTCCAGAGGCATTTGGCCAGCCTGCAGACCCGGGGGAAGGGGGACTGTTAAAGTGACTGAGGGTCTTGGGGCATTTCGGCAGTCTCTGGTCCCCAGGGGGTTAATTGTATTTGATGGGGGTGCCCTGGCCCGAAGTGTATATTATAAAGGGGTCTGGTAGAATTCTCCCAGCTCTCACCCAACCCCACATTTTAGAAGTGGGAGGTCAGGGATACTAGCCCTTGGTCTCAATGAGTATAATGGGGGATGGGAGCATTTGCCCTACTCCCAGCTCCATTTATTATGTGCAGGGTCGGCCTTAAGTGTTTAGGCGTCCCTGTGTCGGTCTCTCCCCCTCTACCCTCATGCAGGGGCATTGCTAGATCTCCAAAAGACCTGGGGCTGGAGCCCGGGGCAGATTTGATAGAAGTGGAGTAAATGCTTAGGCGGGCATACAGATTAATATATGTGATGCCAATTAACAATAAGTATATATCAGGGCGCAACAAATCCCAGGCACCACAAAATTAGACCTGGCACCCGGGTATTATTGTCCCCACATGGTGTGTAAGTGTGAGTGTGTGTGTGTGTGTGTGACTGACTGACTGTAGGTGTGTGATTGAGTATGTGTGTGTATGTGACTGTCTGTGACTGACTTTATGTGTGTGTCTGTCTGTATGTTACTGACTGTATGTGTATGTGTGTCTGTATGTTACTGACTGTGTGTGTGTGCCTGTATATTACTGAATGAATGTGTGTGTGTGTCTGCATGTTACTGAATGTATGTGTCTGTGTGTATGTATGTTACTGAATGTATGTGTGTGTGTCTGTATGTTACCGAATGTATGTGTATGTGTGTCTGTATGTGACTGACTGTATGTGTGTGTGTGTGTGTATGTATTTTACTGAATGCATGTGTTTGTATCTGTATTTTACTGAATGTATTTGTGTGTCTGTCAGTATGTTACTGACTGTGTGTCTATGTTACTGACTGTATTTGTGTTTCTGTATGTTACGGACTGTATGTATGTGTGTGTCTGTATGTTAATGACTGTATGGCTGTCTGTCTGTACAAAATAATATTTAGAAGAGAAATTTATAACCTAATAAATCCATATAAAGATTTATAGTATTCAAAAAGTTACTGACTGCATCTGTGTGTGTCTATCTGTGTGTATGGTACTGACTGCATGTGTGTGTCTATCTGTGTATATGGTCTTGACTGTATGTGTGCGTATGTGACTGGCTGTATGTGTGTGTCTCTCTGTGAAGACTGTATGTATGTCTGTGTGCGTATGTGACTGACTGTGTATTTGACCGTCTGTGATTTTGTGTGTATGTTGGTGACTGAATCTGTGTGTGACTCCATGCAAAAGTTTGTGTATGTTTGTGTGTATGTGCCGTTTTCTGGCTCCTGTATTTTTTGCTGGCTCCTAAAATTCAGTTAAATTTGTCAAGCCCTGATATATATATAATATGCCTATGATTAAGCGTGGTGTCGCGAAACGCGTAAGGTGAATTCACTTTTTCTTTCACATGTTGCTGTGTTCCGATTTCCTTTTTTTTTCTCGGATCAACTTTGATTATTAAATTATTTGATTTTTCACTGACATTGTTTTCTTCAATATTCCTGATTACCAAAGCCTCAACAGCTATGTGAAGCACACTCATTCCAGTGTTTCTTTTTTTATTTAATCTTTATTTATTAAGTTTTTATGCTTTAGGTAACATTAAATTAACACATTGGTGTACACAGGATTACATATGTAGCTTATCTCAACAGTTATAGAAATAGAAAAGAAATTGTTGAAAGTAATATATATATGCATATAATTATCAGACCTAGTATAAGGAAAAATGAAAAATATAGAATTCTCAGGAATATGTTGGTGCAATTTCCAGTTATCAAGCTGCATAACCAAAGAAAAAAAACTTCAAATGAAGGCACGATTGGGAATGTTGCTAGAAAGTATAAAACAAAATGTCACCATGTGTTTTTTTTTTTTTTTTTAGAGAATGCCCTCTACAGTTGTGTTTCGAAACAGGTCTTACAAGTACTGCGAATTCAATTTAACACAAGTACCATAATTACTGCAGTACATGCAGTGTTAAACATTGATCATGCGTCTTACAGTCTAAACATATATTCAGCCATAAATAGAAAATATTACTTGGATTATGCTAGGGCAGTAAATTTGAAGAAATAAGAAAGGGCGTGTAGTGGAGCAGAAGAGCTAGTGAGAAAGAGAGAATAAATAGAATAAGAGTGATAGAGATAACAAAGAATGTAAGAAGGAAGGAACGAATGTTGAAAAGTGAAATAAGTAGAGGAGAAAAGAAAGGAAAATGAGCAGTAAGTGGAAGTCTGATATCAGTTAGGAAATACAGAGTGAGAGAGAGAAAAAAAGGGGAAATTAGAAGAGTGGTCCAAGAGAGGATCCACTGGCAGCAATAAGAAATTGCTGCAGGAAGGGGGCACTGGGCCAGCGTTTGGACCCAGAAATCGTCATCTCCAACCGGAGGAGACTTAAATGCCCTGGGGGGGGGGGATGCAGAAATATTTAAAAAGAAGATTAGATGTATCACAAATATGCTGAGCAGTAGCATAGTGCCACCCGAGTCAATACCCTTAATCCCACATAAGAAGTAAGGCTGCCGCATTGCACCCAACCCAGCTTGAAAGGACACAAATTAGAGCAGAAAGGTAAGTAAACTTTCGGGGACAATGTTAGATTAGGCACAACAGGTTTAAGTACGGTGGTTCGGTGTTTCTTTCGGGAGGCAAACTTCTCAGGTTTTAAGAGGAGCAGGCGAACCTTCTCGCCGGTCCAGTTGCACTTGAGGTGAGGGCAAAGGGTGTAGAGGACTCCCGCAGAGCTGGTGGTATGGGAATGTCCAGGCCAATCAGAAAGGATTGCATGTCCGCCAGATCTTCTATCACCAGTAACTTGTTGTTGTTATTCACTGAAAGTGACTGAAAAGGGCCCCATCTGTATCTGATCTCCATCGAGTTGAGGTAAGTAGTTAGGGGGGCCATACTCTTCCTCCAGCGCAGAGTTGAGGGCGGGAGATCCTCGAATATGAAAATGTCGGTGTCTTCATAGCGAGTGGTAAGGCGCTTGCGAGCTGCTGAAATAATTGCCATCTTGTCAGACACTGAACGCATCTTAACAATCAAGTCTCGTGGGGCATCCTTTGGGGCACCCTGGGCTTTCTTGACTCTGAACAGGTCATGAAGTGTCTGATCCATGCTGGTATGAGCCGCTCAGAGATGTTTAAACAAACCATGTATGTATGGACGGAGGGCAGTGGGCCCTACTGCCTCCGGGACGCTGCGTATTCTCACATTCGACTGGCGAAGCTTCCCATCTTGCATGGTGACCTGTCGTGTTAGTGCGTAGAGCTGTTGAGCCATCTGCTCACTACGGTCTGTTATTATTTTTTGGGCCTCAGCCGATTTCTGCATTGCAGCTTTCAGAGAGGCTACTTCAGATCGCAGCTCTACCACCTCAGTTTTCACCTTCTCCACCTCTGACTTCCAAAGGGCCTGCATCTCTAACAGCATTGCCCGGATGTCATCTTTAGTTGCCAAAGTGTCACCCGCAGTTGAAGCTGCTGCTGCCGGTCTGGGCTCCCTCGCAGTCGGTACTATATCGGGATCATCAGAGGAGCATTCTGAATCAGTTTGGGTGTTAAGAGGAGTGTGGATCAATGTGGGAGGCTGCGGCCTACTCGGTCTCATTAAAAATGGTCCGATATCTGGGGATTTTGTAAACTTAAGTTTATCTTTGTTCTTGGTCTTTTTCCCCATCTTGTCTTTGTCCCTCTGAGCTTTGAGGTTTGCAGTTATAGGTGGTTTATTCATCGATTTATCCAGGTATATGCCTAATTGTCAGGAGCTCCTGGCAAGCACGTCTGCTCTCCTCAGCAGTCAGCTCCGCTCCCCATATCAGTGTTTCTAATCCACGAGAGAAACTTACTGCCATAAGTGGAGCCAGCGTATCTCCCTAGGGAGTTCTGTTTCTAGTATAAATAATATTAACAATAAATGCATATTTATACATGATTTATATGAGCAATACATATATAAATATCATAGGTATAATATAAGCAATGAGAAATAAAACATAAATGATGTATATGATGCCAATGACCAGTAGCGTTATATGCAAGGCTTTATACCAGTATACATATCTAAATGATTGGGGTCCAGCAGTTTCTATTTATGCCTCTGCCAGCTCTGGATGTTCCCAAGGGTTCAGTAACATTAGTACTATAATACATAGGCCTCTTCTAATTCTACTCTGAGATAAGTGGGTTGTAACTTTTTATTTGCCAAAATGTATAAATGTTGTATATCATGCCAATGATCAGTAAATGCATACATTTTGTATATCATGCCAAAGAGCAGTGAATGCATAATTTGTGTATTTCATGTCAATGAGAAGACATACACCCACAGTGCGTCACACAGACACACACAGGGGTCTATTCACTAAAAAGAGAGTTGCTGATGAGTTGATGAATCGATAAATACAGACACGTGTTACAAGCACGCTGTCTCACACAGACAGACATAACAAGCACGCTGTCTCACACAGACACGCATAACAAGCACGCTGTCTCACACAGACAGGCATAACAAGCATGCTGTGTCACACAGACACGCATTACAAGCACGCTGTCTCACACAGACACGCGTTACAAGCACGCTGTCTCACACAGACACGCGTTACAAGCAGGCTGTCTCACACAGACACGCATAACAAGCACGCTGTCTCACACAGACATGCATAACAAGCATGCTGTGTTACACGAACACGCATAACAAGCATGCTGTGTCACACAGACACACAAGCACACTGTGTCACACAAATGCTGTCTCTCTCTCACACACACACACACACAATGTCTCACACACGTCTCCAACAGACACACACAAGCATGCTGTCCTGAAATTAAATATAGATAATTTCAAAAATACAAAAAACACAATGACAGAAACATATGTTCTCTGGCATAAATATAAATTGCATTACCAACAGAGCATTAAAATATATAGATACATAAAACATCCGAAATAAAGACCACTAAAATAGCTGAAAAAAAATCCAAATAGGGAAAATACCATAAAAGTAACCATATGGGCTCACTGGATCTGGCCACCGGCCCCCGCACTAGCAGTCACCACAAACTCCAGGAAAACGTTGCATGTGATCCCGCAAGGATAAGCCAGGCTCAGGCCACAAAGAACAAGGATGGCAGGTATAGCCTATAGGGGGTGAGATGTGTGAGCCCGCTGGCTGCAGAGCGCTTCTGGGAAAGACCTTACCCCTGCCTTTTTTGACTGCTGGGTGTCGCAGGGCAGCTTGCAAGGGGGCGGAGTGGCAGTTAAATGCGCCCTTATTCACAGAAACCCTTACACACACACACACACAGACATCCTTACACACAGACGGACACTCTCATACACACACACATAGAGACACTCTTACACACACGCACAGTATCCCTACACACACACAAGTACCATTAAACAGACAGACACCCTTACACACACGGATGCACTTACACACAGACAGAAACCCTTACACACACACAAACACAGAGCTACCCCAGGTCTCTTTTGATAAAGGCTATTGAGCCGAAACGTCGGGTGACTCTTTTTTTGCACTGTGTGACCCTCCTGTCTCTGCTTATTCATGTTTGTGGCATCTTTTGTAAGTACTTATCTTTTTTATCCATTTGATATTTGTAATTATATTGCTTGTGATGTGACTAATTGTCTAAATACATTTTTTGATATAGCATAATTTCATTAGTATAGTTTTTTTTGTGTGTGCTCCCCCTACCTGTTTACAGTGATACCCTTACACACATAGACACTTTTATGCACAGACACCCACACACACACAGATACCCTTACATACACACACACCCTAACACAGACAGAAACCCTTTCACACACTTCCAGACACCCTTACACACAGACACACACACACACACACACACACACACACACACAGACACCTGTACATACACCCACCCACACACCCTTATACACACACATACCCAGACACCCTTACACACACATCCACCCAGATACCTGTACAGATTTATTTTCTTTCACCAGTAGTGGTGTCTGAACCATCCCCCTCCCTGCTCCCACAGGGAGTGGGATGATTCAGGCACACTGTCTCCAATCCCTGAAGCTGGAAATCCTGGTGTATCAGAGCGCGAGGGGGCAGAGCATGCACCCCTTTGCACTACTCTCAGCTCCATGTGCCCAATGGAGGCATGCCACAGAGGTGCCTCTGCCCTACACGTAGCCAGAAACAAACAGGGCTGCGTGAGGGCTTGAACACCGCGCTGAATTGAACACCGCGCTGAATATGAAATCATATCCGGCGCACTACCGGACAAGACAGGGGGAGATGCTGGGTGATAGACAGGTGGTCCCAGGGGTCGCATGGTCAACTAACAGCGGCAGGTCCGGTAGCAATCACGACCCCTGCGACCTCCACAATTACCCACTGCTTGCAGGGGGGAAAAAAAACAGGATTGGCGACTCTGGATTCGGGGCTATGGGATGATATTCAGGGCTTCAGCCCCAGTAGCCACCCCCCCCTAGCGACGCCTCTGTCCTCATGTATGTCGCTTTCCTCTGCCTTGCCATGTATGTCTCACTCCCTTCCCATGTCTATCTCTCTATTTTCTAATCTATGTCTCTTTCCCTATTAGTTATTTCTCCCCCATAAGTTCTCTCCCCCAATCAGTTCTCTCTCCCCTCCCCCCATCCATTCTCTCTCCCCCTCCCCCATCTGTTCTATTTCATCCTCCCCTCTTCTTACTTGACTGGGAGCAGTGCACAGCATATGCTCCATGTGTTAAACACACACACAGAGCACTGTATGTGCTGCCCGTGCTCCGTGTGCGTAGTGATGACACAGTGCATCGCCATGCATCATCACTACGTGCAGAGAGCACGAGCAGCACAGACAGAGCTCTGTGTGTGTGTATAACGCACAGAGGACACTGCTTCTCAGGATGGGGGCAGACCTTAACCTTGCACCCTGTTAGAGGCTTGCCCCCCATTTGGGTGGCTTCCAGCCCTGGTCATCATAGGGGGGCAGGGCAAGTAGCGCTGGTCCCCAGTGAGCATAATGGCATTCTCCTGACATGAGTTTCTATCCTCCCCATAGAAGTCTACCATTTTGGTGATACAGTGGTCAATTTGCTTGCCATTTTGGAAGCACTTCAGTTCATTTTCCTGAGCCTTTCAGATACACAAAGTGATCTGGAACTCTGAGCTCCGATTTTCTCCTAGAAAAAAAAACTTATTTTAAAAAGCATTTCTGGCAACAAAAACCACTCCGATTTTGAAGTGTTTCACCTGTTTGTTAAAAGTTTATTATTTTGTTGGCGTTTTAACAAGACCTCAAGTAGCCTCTTAAAGAGAACCTAAACTTTTTAAACTTGTGCTTCTAATATTGAAGCAAAAGGGAAAATGCCAGTGGCCCTACGATGAACATAAACTCATATGGTAATTTTAAAGCTTTGTCTCATTTTATCCTATGACTGTCAGCTGCCATGTTGTTTGGAGTTTGATCCGGTCAATGACCTTAACTAAGTCACTTCTATTGATGGCATGTTAAATGGAGCATGTATTTCTGCGTTAGTCAGACGTGAGCGGATGTCAGCCACTCTCCCTGGTCACAGCACAAACCTGCATCCAGATCAGATCTACCTCGACTGAGAGGCAAAACTGAACATAAACCCATGTGAATCTCTAAAAATCAAAGCTGGTTTCATGCTGCACAGTATCACCACCAGGTTTCAAACATTGGTGTCTATTAGCGCCAAATTAATACCCCTGCTTAAAAAAAATTGAGCAACGCAAGTTGATTGAACCACTAACTGCATGACCTCACTTCAAGTCTGGATAAAGTCTTGCTTCTTTTTGGGATTTATTGGACAAACCCAATAAAAGATGTTGAAATTATTTCTGAGCTTGTCTGTATTCAATCAGACAATATAATTGGGTGTATCACAGTAGATCCCATAATAATCTAGTAATCTATTCATCCAGCCAACACTATAGTATAAACAAATACATTATAACTTGAAGGAGAATGACAATATATTTAGAAGTATAATAGCGGACATGTTATGTTGGAAAATAGGCTAACACCAGTATTGCATGAAAAAAACATGCAACAACTTCCATTTTTCTGTGTAAAACCATGAGTCACTACTCCACTCAATGAGGCTGCACTTAACTTTCATTTTACAGATTCACTCATTTCCTATAGCCACAGCTAGTACACACACAACTGCAATCCAGATGTGCCACATGTTTCCAGTTACAGCTCTGTGCGCAAATGCTGGATAAAGATTGAGCAATTAGATTTAGCAACAACAGGCCCTCACACCAATATCCATGTTTTACCCTCCCTATAACACACAGCCAAATGGCTAGAACGCAGGGCAACATAAGTGCACATCCTGTACAAACAAGACAGCAAAAAAAAAAAAACAACACTTGGCCATGAACAATATATCACTCTTGGCATTCTTTTGTATTCAAACTATTCTAATTTTATGGGTTAACTTAGCATAGCAGTGTAGTTTTTTTTTATTCTTAAATAAATGGCCACATTCAGATACATAAATAATGATTTCTTGAATTGCTATAACTAGCCGTTCCTGAGATATACACTTTGTATTTAAGAAGTTATTTCCAGTCACCGGTCCCATTTTTTTAAAGTATTGCTTGCTATGAGATTTTCCTGATCTCCCAGTGACCTTTTCATTTAAGTAAAGTTAGTATTAACACCTTCAGCTTGGAAGCATATTTACATATCAAAAGGCAATACAATATATCATGTAAAGAAAAAAGAAACAAAACAATCATCCATTAAAAATCAAATGTCTCTCCAGTTGAAATGGTGAATTTTGACATATCCTGGAGAGATCAGTACTGTTAATAGACACTCTCTCTCCACAAATCACAATTGTTAAATGTGTCGAGTGAAGCCCTTCCAATGAAAGAGAACTCAGCATTAACAGTTTAGTGCCTCAACAATAATAAATGATATGTGTAAAAAGGCTTTTACTTGACTTAAAGTGGTATTAAATTTAAGGAAAATATGTTACTCTTAATTTAAGGTAATTACCAAAATGCCCATTAAAGAGACAGTCGAGTCCCCAAACTCACTTTGGTGCATGTTGAAGATTACTGCTTGTATGGTGCACTGTTTTTTTCCTCCCCCAGTGTGATTTGATGCAGGCAAAAAATTGTCATAATTGACTCAAGCCCTCCCCCAGTGATTACTCAAAATGTATACTGCAGGTGCGGCAGCACTGATTATATAAACACTGCGCGTATAAAGTTTTGTTTCATTTAGTCACTTCCTGTGCTGCTGGAATATAATACATTGTGTGGAATGTAATAAGCTCTCTCTTCTACGTAGTAGGATCTCTTAACAGTGCAACCCATTGTCTGATGATATCACTTGAGAGACAGGAAATTCCATTCATTTAAATGGCATTATTCTCACTGGTTCCTGCAGTAAAAAAAAACATCTAACTGTACATTTTTTATATTTTACGCAATGCAAAATGGAAAACATGCATTTAAAAGAACTTTGAAAGCATGTTAATATGTATTAATATTTGGAAGATGCAGTTTGGACATCAGACAGTCCCTTTGATACCAATGGAACTGGAGCATGCGCACACTGATAAAGTTTTCATTTTTTGTGAATATGGTGGTCAAGGTTGGATATTCCTATTTTTTTGCTTTGCTCAAACACACAATAATGTAAACCTATTTCAGTATGCAAATCAAATAAGATAGCAACAATGAATGGAGGTGATGCTACACATACGTACACTGCACACACTCCCCTAGAAGCATTTCTATAAATGTCTTTTGACTTTATCAGGCCTGGATCTTATTCCTTCATCTTTTTCTATGCTGGAGCTCAGAGTGTAACATGGTATGAAATGCAGTAGTGTAGCCATAGCAACAACCAATGTAACCAATTGAATTCCTTTACAAAATGCACCCTCTGTTGGCTCAACATTGAACCTTCATGTATTGCCTGTCATTGAAACTCAATGAAAGAAGTGTAGATTTGATGGGAACAGTTCTAAACCTGGCTAATTCTGTATCTGTGGGAAATTGGCTCGCACTTCACACAGGCCTAAACTTATTTTTAACGATTGAAAAACAAGAAAGAAGCAGCTAATCTGCCTTCATTTAACTGCAGAATGGGAAACATGTTTCCTGGCTACTCTGTCAGCAGTCACATTACTACCTTTAGATGGTGTCCTTGAATATATAGAGGTAATAAAGTGAATTGGCCAAAACCAGGTCTAACTCAAAGACAATTAAAATTAAATCTCCAGAGGTCGTGTGTTCTCAATCACAGATACATCCCTTAATGGGACACTCTAGGCATCAAACAAAGTTTCATTCATTTGTTAGTGTTTAACTTGAACTTGAGAAATCCTAGAAAAAGATACACACAAAGCAGTGGCTCATTTATTTTTGGGCAGGTGCAGTAACTACTTTATTCATTAGCAAATGCCTTACTGTTTTGTTTCTTTAAAGGATAATTTATACTTTTTTTTCCACTTGTGCTTCTAATGTCTGCGATCCAAAGCTGAGAGTAAACCTGTGTGTGTATAATTCAGTAATGGATGCCAGAAAACTTACGGTTCAATAGCCAACTCAAACATACAGTAAAAAAATATGTAATATACACACACAAAAAACAGTGATAACACCACTCACTGTGTTAATGGTTGGGAGTATTTTACTCATAGAGGAATACAGTTTTAAAAGTGTAATTATAACACCCTTCAGGCTCTTTGGTATGGCTATGTAAGAAAGGTTGTGAATTGTAACTAATTTTGTGGATCCAGATACAAATGTAGCTGCTGGATCTGTAATAATGAATCATTGATGCAGACTTCCTCTCCATACATTAGTAAATAGCAGAACAACTTCTATTAATTTCCTTAGAAAAGTGCAAAGGTGAATAATCCAGCAAGTGCATCCTCAGATACTGGAACAAAAACACATACAAGCAGTAAACGACAGGTCTCCAACACTATTACCAAGGTGAGCATGGGTAATCAGTCACATGATCATTTCTAAAGGAGGGGTAGCTCCACCCCCAAACGTAATGTCAAATTTACACCTATTCACGATGATAAAGGACAGAGATATTATTACAATACTACTGACCCAGGGCATTAAACTGAAGGATCCTTCACGTTTTAAAAGATATCATTTTTTTTATCACCCTCATTTGAATTTAGCGATAGCTTCTTAACCAAGAAACCTTAAAGAGAATGGGAAACCATGTCCTGCTTTTTTTTATTATAATGAACGGCCATGTCGTTCCTTTTTTCACTCTCTGTACCAATAATAGTATCAATATTGCGTATTGTAGATGTGTGTGATCACGAAATGGTTGGGTGGTACATCCTATGTAGAATTTAGCATGTGGATATGCGATCATGTAAATTACATGGTCAGTGGTACATGTTATATGTTGTTTGATGTATGTTTTTCACCTGTTATGAGGATGATAAATAGATATTTAACATTTCTTGTACTGTTGACACTGAACACAGTGGCCACATTTAAAGCTTCCTTTAGTTACCAAATCTGATGACTTGTGTTCAATGTCTCTATGAACTAGTATTTCTAATGTTCAGTAACTGTCTGTATACAACATTGGGACGATCTGAAAAACATCCCTTAAATTTAAGTTTGTGGGAAAGTAAATACATCAATATAATTTATTTGACGGGCTATAGGGGAATATGTGGTGATAAATGTGCCTATTTTGTCAGGAATTTTCTTTTTAACCCATTGCTGCTACCTGATGTTAGATCAGGCTGGATCAAGTATACTATTTGGATAACCTCTCTGAACAAACCTCTCCTGAAAGTCATTCATTTGTTGCTTCATTATTGTTGGATCTCATCATAACATTAATAATCTTTTAATTAATTTAATATGCATTAATATTTGGAAGATGCATGTTGGCCACCAGACAGTCCCTTTAAGTAAGATCAGTTCAGGGGTGAATTCCAACATATTATTTTCTAATTCAGTGATCTCTTGTTGGAAAGTGATAAGCTTTGTGCTGGTAGGTTTAATAATAGGAAGCATAAGATCCATGCTACATTTATTCAAAATAGTCTTCTATTCATCAATTTTTTTTTTACATTTGTAATTCTCAAGTGATAAATGCATTTTTCCAAAATCTGGATAGAGATTGAACATGTTGGATAGATTTAATTTCTTTGTGTTTTAAATGGCAACATTTATTTAAGTTACCATCTTCATCACATGTAATATCAGGAAGGTTACCCACCCCCCATAATAGAATTTAAGTCAGTGGTGTTTCACCATCTTACCTAGAAAAATAGAATGTATTGGCAGGGGGAGAGGAGCTACCCATTGTAGAGGCTAGAGGTGTGCTCCAGGCCTTGCAGACAAATAAATTATAGTTTTGATGACAAACTTGACCAAACTTCCACAATATCAACATCCTCTAAACCAAACAATGATGGGGCGCATATCGAAAAAGGTTGACAGACCACAAACGATCCTCAGCTCCGATATCGCGACAGTGCTGAACAGGCCGTTGAGGCCCTCACAGATTTCCTGCACAGCCACTCTCTCCGACCTTACAGAGGATTCAGGCTCCTCCTCAGAAGATCTAACAGCTACCATACAGACGCCTCACCTTACTCCTAACCCTAAAGTTGATCCAGATGATGCCCCATCTACAAAAGGGGACCTTAAAAGTTTGATATGCGAACTGCAGGACATATGGAAAAACGATGTTGCTGGGGTGAGCACAGAAATAACTACTCTGCAATCGAGAGTCTCCATACTCGAACTTACTTCAGCCGCCACCCAAAAGCAGCTAGCAGACATCACTGCAACAATCAACGAGACTGGTTTTCTTGTGAAACAAGTATATGACTTGCAGAAACAAGTCTCCCTCTTAACTTGGATGGCACTAACATCCAAATATTTGATGACATCACACCGACTATTATGTTATGGAGATGCTCGATGAGACCCCTCACTGCTCATCTCTGCCAAATGGAAGTCAAATACAGGTGGGGGCTCCCACAGCTACTATCTGTCTCTACAGAGAGCAAAACTCTCTTAAAAGCCCTGCAGATATAGACGCTTTCCTGAGAGACCTAGATCTAACTCCGCTATCGCAAGCTCCAGAGGGTGTGCAGAACCTGGTGACTAGCCCAACTGTGCCTGCGGACGCATCCCCACGATGGTTGAAGAGCTGCAATATTTGGTCCTACGTTTGATCTCAACAATGTTACTGTTTGACCGAAAGATCCGTGTTTTCCTTGCAATTTTTTTTGCTCTGCAAGATGTATACTACTTTTATTCAAATTTTGTGTCTCTGAGAATGCTTCTCTGTCCTTTTATATAGCAGTTTGCAGATTGGAATCCCCCCCCCCCCCCCCGGGCACCCAACCTACTCAATTTGGAGTGGGAAATCTTTATGACCACAAAAGTTGTCCATGACGCCCGTTATTTTTTGTGGAGCATTCCCTTACGTTACCGGTACATCCACCCTTGGACTACCACTTCCCTGCTCGATCTCTTTCCTACTTTTCTGCTCCCACCTTCTCTATAGCCCATTTTCCCATGCTCTATTTACTTCCCATTTCCCCTTTTATTGTATAATATTATTGTATATTATTTTATTTTATTTTACCACTGTGCTGTGATTGCTTGTTAAGATTTCCCTGTCATGGGGCAAGTAGGGCATTATGCTTCCGTATGGTCGGGGTGCGGTTTCTTTGAGACGGATCTTAACATCACCCGTGTTAAATAATATGATACCTATATGTTAGATATTTTAGTTCTCACCCCCATTTTAAGATGTAATGCCGAGGCCCCATAAGCGCCTTGAGATCCTAGGAGTATTTGTACCTTTGAATGTCTTTGTTGCATTTATCTCACACAGTGTTGTTGAAGTCTACTTTTATACTTGTTTCTGTGATATGGTTATTTGTGATTTACATTACTTTTGCTGATATTAATATGCTCAAGTTCATAGTATTCATAATGCAAATGTGTAATTTTATGATTGGCGTGCTGTATGATTCCATGTTTTTTTTATGATTGCCCTTTTATACTTGACACAGATCAGGGCCGTCTTTATTGTGGGGCAAACGAGGCAGCTGCCAGTTTCTCTTGGGAGGCCCCAAGCTGCTCCCCCATGCCCCCCCCTGCCCGCAACAATTTATTTTATGATCTTCCCACATGTTGGATGCAGGAGTGTCTAACATGCGGCCCGCCGACATGGAGGTGAGGCCCTCATGATATTGGCAGTGGTAACTGCACCTCCTATTTAACTGACGATGGATGCTCTCTGACGGAACTTGTCAGAGCGCCGATGTCGGGTGACTGCTGCAGGAGGTGAGTGCTCATATCACGCTGGGCTGGCTACGCTGGAACATCCCCCTTCCTGCCATGTGAGGTAAAGAAGCAGAGAGGCGGACATAAAGTAAACTGTATTGTTTTTTTTCTTTTATAACAAACATAAAATTACACTATGTGTGTTTTCTGAATGAATGTGAGAGACTATGTGTGTGAGAGAGAGACACTTTGTGTGTGTGAGAGAGAGAGAGAGACACTGTGTGTTTGAGAGAGAGAGAGACACTGTGTGCTTTTTAGAGAGAGACACTGTGTGTGTGAGAAAGAGACACTGTTATTGTGTGCGTGAGACAGTGTATGTGAGAGACACTATGTGTGTGTGAGAGTGAGAGACACGAAGTGTGTGAGACACTGATAGTGTGTGACACACATACACTGCACAATACTGTGAGTTTTATTGCTGTGAAGCCTGTGATACACACAAACTACATGTTATGGTAAATGTGTGTATACTGTATATTTATACACACATACATACATACTTACTTACTTACTTACTTACTTACATACACTCACACATACACACATTCATTTTTGATGAAGTGGGCTATAGCAGAAAAAACTTAGACACCTCTGCCCTACTGTATAATATTTGCCCTCTGTAATTTCAGTGTGATATACCATTACTGTAAGATAGCTATATGTTAATTGTTACTTACCATATGTAAGTGCTCTCTAATATTCACATATATTATTGTAATATAGGCACTAAATACTTTTATTGCAGTGCATAATAAGAAGGTATACATTTTGCAGCCATATACACATTTTCTTCCATATATACATTTTATACACTGCAATGATCCACTTATTTTTGACATTTTATACACTGCAATAAAAGTACTTTTTGCTAATACTACAAAAGTATACCTGGATATTAAAGACCGCTTACATATTGTGGGGTTCGGGTGGAAGGCATGATTGCATGCCAGCGAGTGGAGGGTGCCAGGTTCAAGAGGGCCCAAGAAAATGCTTGCCCGGGGTCCAATCATAGAAACATAGAAACATAGAATGTGTCGGCAGATAAGAACCATTCGGTCCATCTAGTCTGCCCAATTTTTTTTATTTTTTTTTTGAGTACTTTTATTAGTCCCCCGTTCCCGGTCTTATAGCTAGTATAGCCTTGTGTCTATCCCACGCATGCTTAAAATCCTTGACTGTGTTTACCTCTACCACTTCTGCTGGCAGGCTATTCCATACATCCACTACCCTCTCAGTAAAGTAATACTTCCTGATATTACTTTTAAATCGTTGCCCCTCTAATTTAAGACTATGTCCTCTAGTTGTGGTAGTTTTTCTTCTTTTAAATATACTCTCTTCCTTTACTGTGTTGATTCCCTTTATGTATTTAAATGTTTCTATCATATCCCCCCTGTTACGTCTTTCCCCCAAGCTAAACATGTTAAGATGCTTTAACCTTTCCTGGTAAGTTTTATCCTTCAACCCATGAACCAGTTTAGTAGCCCTTCTCTGAACTCTCTCCAAAGTATCAATATCCTTCTGGAGATACGGTCTCCAGTACTGCGTACAATACTCCAAGTGAGGTCTCACCAGTGCTCTGTACAATGGCATGAGCACTTCCCTCTTCCTACTGCTAATACCTCTCCCTATGCAACCAAGCATTCTGCTAGCATTTCCTGCTGCTCTATTGCATTGCCTACCTACCTTCAAGTCCTCTGAAATTATTACTCCTAAATCCATTTCCTCAGATGTTGAGGTTAGGACTGTACCAAATAGTCTATATTCTGCTTTTGGGTTTTTACGTCCAAGGTGCATAATCTTGCACTTGTCCACATTAAATGCCAGTTGCCACTGCTCTGACCATTTTTCTAGTTTAGCTAAATCATTTGCCATTTGGCTTATCCCTCCATGAATATCAACCCTGCTGCAAATCTTTGTATCATCAGCAAAAAGACATACTTTACCAACAAGACCTTCTGCAATATCGCTAATAAAAATATTAAAGAGAATGGGTCCAAAAACAGATCCCTGAGGTACTCCACTAGTAACAAGACCTTGCATCGAATATACCCCATTGACTACAACCCTCTGTTGCCTGTCACTCAGCCATTGTCTAATCCATTCAACAATATTGAAATCCAAACTCAAAGATTTCAGTTTATTGATAAGCCTTCTATGTGCGACAGTGTCAAAAGCCTTTCTGAAATCTAGGTAAGCAATGTCTACTGCACCACCCTGATCTATTATTTTAGTTACCCAATCAAAAAAATCAATAAGATTAGTTTGGCATGATCTCCCTGAAGTAAACCCATGCTGTCTCTGATCTTGAAATCCAAGCGACTTTAGATGTTCAACAATCCTATTCTTTAACAAGGTTTCCATTATTTTCCCCACTACTGAAGTAAGACTTACTGGTCTATAGTTGCCCGCCTCCTCCTTACTACCTTTCTTGTGAATGGGCACAACATTAGCTAATTTCCAATCTTCTGGAACTACTCCCGTTAACAATGATTGGTTAAATAAATCTGTTAACGGTTTTGCTAGTACACCACTAAGTTCTTTTAATAACTTTGGATGTATCCCATCAGGTCCCATCGACTTATTTGTCTTTACTTTAGACAGCTGAAGTAAAACCTCTTCCTCTGTAAACTTACATGCATCAAAAGACTTATTAGTCTGTTTCCCTAAATGAGGTCCCTTACCCTCATTTTCATTTGTAAAAACTGAACAAAAATATTCATTAAGGCAGTCTGCTAAGCCTTTATCCTCTTCTACATAGCATCCTTCTTTTGTTTTTAATCTAACTAATCCTTGTTTTACTTTCCTTTTCTCATTTATGTATCTAAAAAATGTTTTATCCCCCCTTTTCACTGACTGGGCTATAGTCTCTTCTGTGTGTGCTTTGGAAGCTCTTATAGCTTGCTTTGCCTCTTTCTGCCTACTCTTATAGATCTTTCTATCTTCCTCACTCTGAGTATTTTTATAATTACTAAATGCTAGCTTTTTGTTTTTTACTATTTTAGCCACCTCTGCAGAGTACCACAGTGGTTTCTTCAGTTTTTTGATCTTACTGACAAGCCTTATGCAATTTTCTGTTGCCTTCAGTTGTGCAACTTTTAGATAATCCCATTTCTCCTGGACTCCATTTAAATTGCTCCAGTCTGATAATGACTGCTTTACACATAATCTAATTTTAGAAAAGTCTGTTTTTCTAAACTCTAAAACTTTTGTTTTTGTGTGGTGTGACTGCGTCACTGTTCTTATATTAAACCACACTGTCTGGTGATCACTAGATCCTAAACTTTCACCTACAGTAATATCTGATAACAAATCTCCATTTGTGAACACTAAATCTAATATGGCCTGCTTTCGAGTTGGCTCCTCCACTACTTGCTTTAGAGATAATCCCAGTAGGGAGTTTAGGATATGCGTACTCATGGCGCAAGTAGCTGTTTTGTATTTCCAGTTCACATCAGGAAGATTAAAGTCACCCATGATGATCACTTCTCCCTTCATTGTCATTTTAGCTATTTCCTCAACTAGTAGATCAATATTAAAGACGGCCCTGACACAGACAATTGTATAAGTTCTTATTTCTGACTCAATAAAATATTGATTAACAAAAAAGAATCTATTGGCAGATAAGAATCATTTGGCCCAGCTAATCTGGCCAATTTCTGCCTAACTAAAAGAAAAACGATTAAACAAAAAAAAGCTGAATACTTTCATTAGTTCCTGGACTTACCTTATATCTAGGACAGATTTATGCCTATGTCACGCATGATTAAACTCCACTGTATTCTGCCATTTCTGCTGGAAGGCTATTCCATGCATCCACTAGCATCTGAGTAAATTAATACTTTCTGATATTACTTTTAAAACTTTTCACCTCTAATTTAAGATTATGTTCTCCTGTTGTGGTAGCTTTTTCTTCATTTAAATATACTCTCCTCCTCTACTGTGTTGATTCCCTTTATCTATTTAAATGCAGGGCCATCTTTTATCACGATTGGACCCTGGGCAAGCATTTGTCGCCCTCTCACACTCACACCCTCCACCACGATACCCCCTCCAAAAAAACACATGCAAATAAAAACACACGCAATTGCACTTTTATTTCAGTGTATAACATGTATATAATAAGTGTATCATTGCAGAGTATAAAATGTATATATGCTGATCTGCAAAGAGGAGTGGGACAAAATCCCACCTGAGATGTGTGCAAACCTGGTGGCCAACTACAAGAAACGTCTGAACTCTGTGAGTGCCAACAATGGTTTTGTCACCAAGTACTAAGTTGAAGGGCTCAAATACTTATTTCACTTATTGACGTGCAAATCAATTTATAACTTTTTTGACATGCGTTTTCTGGATTTTTTTTTGTTATTCTGTCTCTCAATGTTAAAATACACCTACCATTAAAATTATAGATTGATTTCTTTGTCAGTGGGCAAATGTTCAAAATCAGCAGGGGATCAAATACTTTTTACCCTCACTGTTTATGGCTGGTTTATATAAAATAATTATTTTATAAGATAGCCAAATTAGATATATATGCTATGAATATTATATAAACTAGCCATATGAATATATAGGTCCGTATCTCAAACTCACACGCAGTCAGATAGACACATTCACATACTCACATAGACACACACAGTCACATACACACACTTACACACTCACAAAGAAGATATATTAATGTGAAACAGATGACTTAACTAAAAGTGAAGTGAGTAAAAATATAGATATGGGTGCTGCAGTTGATATGATATCTTTAGATTTTGCTAAGGCATTTATTGTGCACAAGTAGAATAGACCACGCGGTTAACACATTTCGCAACTAATCATTTATCAGTATAATCATGTGCAATTGTGCACCATTCACAGTGTAGTCACTTTTGTAAAGATTAGGGGGCTGCCATTTGACGGATGCAGTGCTCTGTGGCAGCAGTGACACGGTCGCAAGACCAGCCAGGGATGGGTAAAGTGTCCATACAAAGACAGGCAAAGTCTGCGAAGGTCCATAGAAGTATCAGTAAGAAAGTCCAGCAAATGTTCACCATGGACAATAGTTGCTGCTTGCTTCTAGGAGTTGTTCTCTCAGTCATTGTCTGTTGTATACATTTTACCTCTCTCTCTCTCTATATATATATATTGAGATATATTATGTAACATTGTTACTGAAGACGAGGAGGGAGGATATACCTGACAATGACAAAAATCGAATATGCTTCCTGGTCGAAACATTAATGAAACGAAATATAATTGGGGCATGGTCATGTCAAACGTGCTCCACTCCAATAGCCAATAGCAGAGAAGGATATAAGGTGCCAATGAGTGATTGCAGGTTACGGAGCGGTAGTTTCATGACATGGAATTCTGGGAGCCTCAAATAAACTTCCAAAAGGAAGTTCTGCCTGACTAGCGCTAATTGTTGGCGCTGTAGAAATAAATGTTAATGTAATGTAATGATTAAAAGTTGCTATGGAGGGTTTTATCCCTCTCTGATTTTCTCCCATGCGACATTCACAGGATGCACAATCTAATAAATGTCTTCATTACTACTGGCACGTAGTACTACAAGGAAAGATACACTACACATTCTGCTAGCTATTAGAACAATTTGTTTACAGCAAGTTGTTTGCTATGTACATCATGGGGTGTCAGATTTTGAAAGAACTAGCGAATATTGCTGAATGGGTGGAAGGCCTGTACTGGATATGATATTCTAGTTGGTATTCAATACAAATAAGTAACCGGTAATATAATCCAGATTGTATGTTCTATCGCATTAACCAGAAGTTAGGGATTGGTTCTGGTTTAAAAAAATAATTACTCTCCTCCTTAGAAAATATGTTACAGACTGTGTAAGTATTCGGGACACTGCCTCATGATGATTATGATTACAGAAGTGGAGTGTTTGAGTAACACAGTTGATTTTGGCTGTGAATCTTGTCCAGCCTAAGACTTGAGTAAATACACACATAAAAAAAAGTGCTTCCCTTCCTCCCAATGTCAGATAAATTTGGATTGCAAATAATAAAAAAAAAAAAAGGAAAATCATATATTTACTCTGAAGGCTGTGCCCACGGGTTATGAGCTGCTAATGTCTGTGATTCCACCACCAATAAAGTCACTAGGAATTTGCAGCATCAGATCATTATAGATGTGGACAAAGTGAGGCCAGCCCGTTGCAGTTGTAATCCCCATCATTCTAAGCCAATTTATGCTTGTGACTCAGAGTTACACAAGCTGAGGGACCTTTGCAGCGATTAGGCAGTAGACTGAGAAAATGAAGGAATTGTAAAAAAAAAAAAAATACATTTTTTAAATCTGGTTTCAGTCTACTGATCTCCTGATTATGTTACTGCCACTTTTATTCCATTATTGTAATTGATTGAAATGTCTACTTGATTTTGTTTAAACTCAGCTATTAATGTCTGAGCTTTGCTGTTAATTTGTCAATTCTCTACAGTTCAGTATTTAGTGAATAGAACATGTCTTTAGAACCACAGTGAGCTTACGTCAAAGCAAAGTGAATGTTTCGCTAGATATTCCCTTCTGTTCACTGCTATTCCCAACTGGTTGTTCCCTACAGAGTCTCAAGAGTTCCAATGGGAAACTGTACGTGGTTTATTCGTCCGCTAATACTATACCCCATTAAAATTCCGAAACTCTTTTAAAGCTACAGTGACCAGGTGAACCAGATTTAAGGGCACTCTCCCTGGATCGAGACTATCTTGATATTGCTCCCAGCCTAAATGTGTCCCTGGAAAGGTCCCCTAAATAGAAAACATTTTCATTTGTCAGCCAGAACACAGTGAAAAGTCATTTGCCCTATCCACCCAAAACCTTGCACCAGTCTGTTAACCCAAAAACTTACAACCAAAGCTTGTGCTACACCATTAGCCTGCACAGTTGACATGCAAAGGAGAGCGCCCCCTAGCCCAGTGCCAGGCCACTACTTTATGAAGTATTCTGTGAGTTATGAGGGGAATATAAGCATTATGGTCAAATACATGTCTGTGTATATCTTGTATCAGTATTTATACAGAGATATATTTTATACCTTCTGATATGTTTCACTGTTACTGAAGACAAGAGGTCAGGATATACCTGAAAATTACAGAAATAACTTCATGAAAACAAACCAATTAAAATGTCTACACGATATGGGTAAAATATGCTTATAAAATAGATATTTACTATCTCCCTGTAAAAATATTAAAGTATCCCTGGATTTCATTTTTAAAATGTAGGCAGAATGTTGTTTTCTGTTTATTTTGGAATGTGTTGCATAAAACATGTGCACTCTGTCTGCATACTCCAATATGCATTGGTTGGAGGGGCTGTTTACCTTCATAACCTGCATTCTAATTAGCTAATTAGGAATTGCAAAAGGAAGTGGCCAACAGAGCCAACTAGGGTCACTTACACCTGGGTGCAGGTTTCTTTGTGTGCACCTCGATGGGGCATAGCCATGTGCACCTCGATGGGGAATAGCCATTTTGCTAATTTTTCTATGGCAACCACCACATATCGCTTTTTTCCAGTCACCACATTCTACAGTGTCATTTTGCACCACAGTTGTTTCAACAGTGTCACATAGCCCCACAGCCCTTTTTGCAGATTCCCACTGGCACCACAGGATTTGCCTCACTGTCACAATGTCACCATATCTCTTGCCACAGTGTCACATTGCTCCATAGCCCTTGCCACAGTGTCACATTGCTCCCACAGCACTTGCTACAATGTCACATTATTTCAACAGGATTTGCCACGGTGTCACAATTTCCTATTGTCCAGTGTCCCATTGTCCCGCAGACCTTGACGCAGTGTGATATTTTCCCATGGGTTTTGCCACCATGCTCCATTGTCCCACAGAGCTTGCATGAGTGTCACAGAACTTCTCCAGTGTTACTTTGCCCCACAGAACTTGTGCCTGTGTCACACTGCCCCCACAGAGCTTGTCCAAGTGTCTTGCAGAGTTTGTCCCAGTGTCCCACAGTGCTTTTCCTAGTCTCCCACAGAGTTTGTCCCACCGCATTTCAGGGCCTTTCCCAGTGCTCCACAGAGCTGGGATAAGCTCCCACAGAGTTTATCCAAGTGCCCCACAGATCTGGCATAAGCTCCCACAGAGCTCATCCAAGCATCCATCAAAGTTTGTGCCATATTCTCTGAGGTCCATACATGCTTTAATGACCGAATATTGGTGCAAGTGCTTGAGGGAAAGAAGAAGAAGTGCAGCATACCAGGCAGATAAATTGTTCAAAAATAGGTAAGTGATTAGTTTAATTAGACAGTTGGTTTAAAAAATCAATACATAAAATACGGTATATAAAATGATGAGTAATTAAAACCAATGAGCATCATAAAAATGGCCATGTGTGTGCGACACGAGAGCCCTAACACATTTCGTCGGGGCTTTCTGAGAGGGTTCCTGACTCTATACATTTACTGCTATTATCGTCTGCTGGTGGAGATTGTGAAGAGAGATCTTCTTGAAAAAAAGAAAATATAGATAACTTATTTTGGATTGAATGAATTCTCAGCCAAAGGTTTTCACCTTATTTAGCCAGGAATAATGATCACATTCTGGGATCCTCTGAGGAAACCCAACAGTGAAACGCGTCAGGGCTCCCGTGTCACATGCACGTCACCATTTTTATGGTGCTCATTGGTTTTAATCACTCATCATCTAATATTCCGTATTTTATGTATTTATTTTTTGTACTGATTTTGTATACCAATTAAACTGTTCATTTGTATCACTTACCCATTTTTGTACAATTTATCTGCCTGGTATTCTGTACTACTTTTTTTTAATTATTATTATTGTAATCACTATTACCATTACAGTTTGTATGCCCCTTTTATCATGTTTATAATGAAAAACAGCAGATTTGCAAACAATAAAATTAAGATAAATGAGCCACAAGGTGATGTCATAATCAGAACCCACCATTGGCACTTATTAAAGACGTTTTCTCTTAATTCATCCAATATGGAAGAATTCAAGAAAAAGAAGTTGCAAACATTTACCACTTGGTTTGTCTCGTCTGCTCATACAGAGATTTAGCCACCCTCTGGGAACTGGCCTGAAGACCATGCTGGGTAATATCACATAGGAAACATAATTCATCCTTCCATAGACCTTTTTTGTATACACCCAAATGATTTGTGTATCATATCTCCAGTAACTTTGGGACTTGCCCATTTTCTATCCCAATAAATAAATTTGCTTAGTGAGAAATGTAAGATAATGTTATCTGACGGATTCGTCATTTTGACATGGCACTGATCCAATGCTGCCTATCGTGTGCTCTGTATATTTAACATCAGCTTTCCTTCCCATATATATGGGGGACAGAACACTGCCAGTCTCCTGCTCCGACCATCACGTCTCTACGCAAAAATGAAGGCTCTAGTAAGTATGAAATTATTAGAAATTTAGAACATTATAAATGACATAGAATAGTATAAGACAAAAACATAGAATGTGTCATCAGATATAAAAAAAAAAAAACTTTCAGCCCATCTAGCCTGCCTAGATAGAGACATTCTCTTTTGTAGAATGAGAGCACCCCATTTTATTATATATGGGTACACTTCCTTCATGGGGTATTTCATTAGTGGTATGTGAATTCACAACTACTTTAGATAATATTTGCTAGAATGTTATTCCAGAAAGTTTAGAGGTAGGCAGAACAGACTATAAGGAGGAAGCAGATCATTGTGCGGAGGAATCATTTTAATGATCTCCAAAACATTTATTACTCAATGTGTCAGCAAAATGCTAATTGCAATGAGATGGTTCTTATTATAAGGGTCAAATTTGTGGACAACCAAACAAAAGCTGTGAATGGTCCTAATCATCTTGTTTTATCTACTCTTATTTTTTAGGTTCTTCTCACCGCCCTCCTTGGGTTGACCTTTGCAAACGATGTAAGTTGATTTACTTTACATATATATACCATGAATGCACATACTTTTTTACTTGATTGAACTTTAATTAGTCATTAAAAGCTAGGCAGTTAAATTATATTTTTCAGATGCCCTGATTAAAATAATAATAATTGTGATTATTATTAGACATTGCTGGGGATTTATATACCCAGCGTTATTCCTCATTATTGATCCACATGATAAAAATATTGAACGTTACGTTCGGTAAACTTGAAAAAGATTTCTACACATGATCATTGTCTTTTACAATAGACAAGATATGACCCCAAATCTCTTATGTTGCCTGGTGCAAACCTTTCTGTGCAATAGATAATCCTTTGTTTAATGGACTCACTGTGGTTACTGTGTGCACTTGATTGCTAAAGCTCTATTATTTTAAATTGCATCTTGTAGAATATAGACATCAACAACCAGGGAAACACTGGATCCAACGTCCACCAAACAGTTAACATTGACAATCATGACAATATCGCCAATGTGAACCAATTCAATGGCTGGCACTCATGGAACTCCATCTGGGACTACAACAGAGTAAGTGCCTTGTGACATGTTCATACATAAGGATCGTCAATAAACTCCATCCATGGGGTGAACTGGGAAGTGTCTGATTAGATAAAGTTTTCAATTCTATATGGTAATAAGTCAGTCAACATGCCAATGTCTCTTCCTATCTTTTAGGGTCTTTTTGCTGCAAGGCTCATGTCCAAGAGAGCATGTGTTGTCAGCAGAATAAACAGAAATGTTGTACCCAGCCTGGCACAGCTCAGCAAGGCCAGCCAGGAGAAGCAGGTAATACAAATGGAATTTTGGTCCTTTGGTGAGGCATCTAGGGGCACTGATTTATACAGGGTGTTACTTACTTTAGGTTATTGGCCACAAGTAATGTATATACAGATTTATCTTCCACGCTGAAGTGTGGTTATGTCTTATTACATTTACTTTATTTTCCATGGGTATATTACAACCCGGTTACATTTCTCATTTGAATAACAGCTGTTATACAATATTTCTTTAAAGGACTTCTGTAGAAAAAAATAGTTTATGTCTAACTGAAAAATGGCATTAACGTATATGGTTTGCAGGGGATGGTTGTTAAGGCGCAGCGACTCAAGGCTGCTCTATAATCTGACACTATGGGCTGTGACAGCGCCATTTTTCACTTCTAAATGACCAAATGCAAAAAAAATTATGTTCAGTTTTCTTGTTATATCAATCTCTGTACTTGATATGTCATCAGATCTGTCCTGCCTGTCCGTTTGTATCTATCTCTGATGATAATGAGTGGGCTGATGAAGATGCACTGTGAGCCACTAAGTCGTTTTTTCCAACCCCCAAGCTGATATTTCTGTAGAAATTATTTAATTTAACAGTACAAATAATGTACCATATTGAGCTTATATTTCTATCACAGGGCTGACATGTTGTTTAGAATCTTGGGTAAGATCTTTATTTACCTTCTGATCCAAGATTAGCAGGCGCCAACATTGCATTGTGAAAGACAAATCTTGTCAAACTAACTTAATTACATTCTATGAGGAGGTGGGTAAAAATATAGATATGGGTGCTGCAGTGGATGGGATATATTAAGACTTTGCTAAGGCATTTGATACAGTTCCACATAAAAGGTTACTGTATAAATTGACTGAAATAGGCTTAAGGCCAGATGTTTGTTTGTGGATTGGCAACTAGTTGAAAGACAGAATGCAAAGAATGGTGGTAAATGGGAAGTTTTCAAATTGGACACGTGATAAGTGGAGTACCTCAGGATTCTGTTCTGGGTCCTCCTCTTTTTAATGTGTTTATTAATGATCTCCCAGAGGGCATAGGGAGCCATGTTTGCCAATGACACAATATTAAGTAGGGTAATACAGTCTGAACTAGATGTATGTTTGCGGCAAGAGGATTTGGACAAATTGGGAAGATAAATGGCAAATGCGATTCAATGTAGACAAGTGTAAAATTATGCATTTTGGGTACAATAATAAAACTACAACATATAGTTTATATGGTGTTTCCTTGGGGAGATCAACTAATGAAAAAAAATTGTGAATAGTTGTAGACAATAGACTTAGCAGTAGTGCACAGTGTCAGCTGGCAGCTGCACAGGCCAATAAGATAGTGGGGTGTATTAAAAGGGGTATTGACTCACAGGAGGAAGATATTATTCTGCCTCTTTATAGGTCCATGGTAAGACCTCACCTTGAATTTGCGGTTCAATTCTGGACGCCCTTTAAAAAATAAAGATATTATGGAACTAGAGAAAGTGCAGAGGAGGGCTACCAAACTAGTCAGGGGAGTGGGAAGTTTTAGTTATGAAGAAAGGCTGGAAAAGGGTGGATAGGAAAGGGCTGAACTTGATGTATGCAAGTCTTTTTTCAAACTACTATGTAACGTTGTAAGATTCTAAACTTGACCCCTTGACACTTGTCTTTCGGTTTATAGACTTTTGGTTTATATAATAGCAATAGCATTACATGTATTCCATAAACCGAAAGTCTATAAACAGAATGTATTTCGTTTTATAGACTTTCGGTTTATGGAATACATGTAATGCTATTGGCTTTCTAAAAACCGAAATAGAGTCCCCATTCATAAGAAATTTGGTTTATAGAAAGCCAATAGCATTACATACAATGTAATCGCCGAACCCCGAACTCCAACACGAACATACAGTGGAATGTCCGTTTTCGGGTCCGGGGCAGGGCCGTCTTTAAAATTGACTGGACCATGGGCAAATATTTGTTTGGGGCCCCTCATTCCCTGCATGCAATCGCACAATCCACCCTAATACCTCCCTACAAAAAAAATAAACACACACACTTGGTGTGTGTGTGTGTGTGTATATATGTATAATATATATATATATATATATATATATATATATATATATATATATATATATAAATATACTTACAAAGAAAACCTTACAGTCAGATAGACACACTTACATACACATTCACAGTCAGACACACTAACACACAGATAAACTAACACACAGACAACCTTACACAGTCAGATAGACACACTTAAACACACAGACTTACACAGTCAGATAGACACACTTACACACACAGACAATCTTACACAGTCAGATAGACACACTTACACACACAGACAATCTTACACAGTCAGACACACTTACACACACAGACAATCTTACACAGTCAGACACACTTACACACACAGACAATCTTACACAGTCAGACACACTTACACACACAGTCAAACTTAAACACACACTCGTTTGTCCCCCTCCCTGCTCCCTTACCTTACATTTGCAGATAAGGGACTGTTTCTTCTGTGCGTGGCTCCATGTAGGCTACACATATACTTACACAGACACCATTACACACACACAGTCACCCTTACATACACACAGTTATACACACCCTTACACACAGTCACACTTACACAAAAATACACAAACACTCTTAGACATACACAGACACCCTTACACACAGTCACACTTATAGATACACTTACATACACTCTCTTAGACAGCCTTTCACACAGTCACACACTTACATTTTATTTATTTTTACTGGAAAAATATATATGCTTGTGTGACACTAACAGTCACACTTACACTTATACACACAGTCACACTTACATACACACACATCCACACACTGTTATACACACCCTTACACACAAATACACACACTCTTAAACACACAGTCACCCTTACACATATACATACACCCTTACACATAGTCACACTTACACACATAAATGCATGTCCACACTTACAGACACACTCTTAGCCATTATTTTTTGCCCCGGTGGAGCCCGGATTTCTTTTTCAGAAAACATCACACTCTTAGCCAGCCTTACACACAGTCACACGCTTAAATTTATTTTATTTCTTTACTAAAAAAATAGGCTGCTTGTTCCCCTCCCTGCACATTTACCTTTACTTGCAGGGAGGAGAACGTTTCAGTGTTCTGCCTCTCATCCCTGCAGAGGCAGAACACTCTCCGAAGTTACACAGCGTAATGGGGCGGAGCTTGCCCCCGTCGTGCTGTGCTCACCCCTTGGTGCGGTTAGTTCTCACTGCGGTCCGCACCTCGAGGTGAGGCGCTGTTAGGGAGTGAACTCCTTAAAGCAGCGTCTCTGGATACCTGCGCCTGGGCGCGGTGCACCCTGTGCACCCACGGGCGGATCCAGAGTCTGATCTGGGGGGGGGGGGCACATTCCGTCTGTCTCTTCCTTCCCATGTCTGCCTGTCTCTCTCCTCTCCCTTCCCATGTCCGCCTCTCTCTCGTCCTCCTTCCAATGTCTGTCTTTGTATCCTCTTTTTCCCCATGTCTGTCTCTCTCCCATTGCTTCCCATGTCTGTCTGTCTGTCTGTCTCTCCTCTGCCTTCCCAGTTCACTCTCTTTACTCTTCCCCATGTATGTCTCTCCTCTCTACCATCTGTATTCTCTTCTCTCCCTTCAGTGTTCCCACCTGTGTTCTCTCCCCGTCCCCCCTTCTCTCCCCTGTGTTCTCTCCTCTGTCCCCCAATTCCCCCCCCGTGTTCTCTCCTCTGTCCTCCATTGTCTCCACAATGTTCTCTCTGTCCCCAATTGTTCTCTCTATCCCCCCTTCCCTGTGTACTCTCTATCCCCCCGTGTTCTCTTTATCCCCCCTCCCCTCCCCAGTGTTCTCTTTATCCCCCCTCCCCTCCCCAGTGTTCTCTCTATCCCCCCCCCTCCGTTCTCTCTATCCCCCCCCCCCCCCTCCGTTCCCTCTATCCCCCCTCACCATAGCGTTCTCTGCTCTCCCCGGCTCCCTCAGCGGGGAGACGCAGGCAGCATGTGCTCAGTGTGTGTTAAACACACTGAGCTCTCAATCCATGCTGCTCGCGCTCCCCGCGCGTAGTAGTGACGCAGAGCATCGTATTTCCGATGCTCTGAACCAACACTACTAGCGGGGAGCGCGAGCAGCATGGATTGAGAGCTCAGTGTGTTTAACACACACTGAGCACATGCTGCCTGCGTCTCCCCGCTGAGAGCAGAGAACGCTGGGCGCACCTGTACTATGCGATCAGTGCTGATCGCATAATGCAGGTGCATACGGAGGGGCAGCGGGACCACCTGGCAGCTGCCTTGGGCCCCCCAGGAGTAAGTGGGCCCGGGGCAGCTGCCCCGTTTGCCCCGCGTTAAAGACGGCCCTGGTCCGGGGTCCAAAAACCGTAATGTTCGGTACGAACACTAGTTATAATCCATTTTAGAATTAAAGGACAACTATATAGGTTATACGTAAATGAAATGTAGGCATTTGAAATAGAATGATTTAGTGAAAAAATACAAATAATGCACTTTATGTATCCCTCTCTGCTTGCAAAGTACTATCTTACTTCATCTCACCCATTTGACCCAAGATTCTTAACAAGTTTCCCATCTCATATAATTATACAATTGAAAGAGGGCTTAATAGAAATGGTTTAAAGAAAGAAAATAAAAAAAACACCTTTGTTCTTTATACTCTTTCTTTAAAGCATTTCTATTTAAAAGTGCTATACTTGATGCAATCTTTCAATTAGACAGTTGTCCTTTAATTTAACTCCAATTATATGTTTTGTCAAGAACTGACCCTTTCAAAATGTTTTAGACGGTTCTATACTATCATTGATATATAGTTTATGCCATCCACTGTGTGGCCCAACTTCCATGTAGGCCTTGATCCACATATCGAGTACCAGTAGGCCTTGTGAAATAGCACTGAGGTCTATTCACTAACCACGTAACTGATGAGAGAATTAGAAAAAGCAGATATTCTTTAAGCTGCCCATCTTTCTATCAAAGCTATCAATGCAGTTCTCTTGATAGTTAAATTATTTAGGGAGCAGGCCCCGCAAAATTTAAAGAACCATTACAACAACAGAAAAAAAAAGTCACTACTCTTGCTAAAGTTAATTATTTATTGTGAAAAGGAGCTTGTCAACACAGATTGTCCCAAACCCAGAGTGTGTTTAAATTTCTTTTAGTGATGTAGAGAACAAAAACAGCTTAGCACGTTAGCATGCAATCATTTATAACCAAATTAGTACTATATTATCTTTAAGCTCAAATGTTTACACTGAATTCTGCCAAGGGCAATAAGGCAGGGACTGGGTGTTACTAATCTGGAACATTTTCTTGCTTTGAATAAGATAAAAACATGATGCTCTAAATGGAAAAATCATTTTGTCTGGTTATTTTTTTCCTGATCATATCACTGATAACATTGTTGTATATATCACAGGGACTTTAATAATATAAATGATCTGTCAGTTTACACATAGCATTATAATCAGATCAGAAAAGTGGTTTCTTATGAGATCTGCCCAAAAACCCCTCTGGCTCAGTAGGACTGACACTCAACCTTTCAAGTATGGAGTATTGTACGCAGTACTGGAGACCGTATCTCCAGAAGGATATTGATACATTGGAGAGAGTTCAGAGAAGGGCTACTAAACTGGTTCATGGGTTGAAGGATAAAACTTACCAGGAAAGGTTAAAGCATCTTAACATGCATAGCTTGGAGGAAAGACGTAACAGGGGGGATATGATAGAAACATTTAAATACATAAAGGGAATCAACACAGTAAAGGAAGAGAGTATATTTAAAAGAAGAAAAACTACCACAACTAGAGGACATAGTCTTAAATTAGAGGGGCAACGATTTAAAAGTAATATCAGGAAGTAATACTTTACTGAGAGGGTAGTGGATGTATGGAATAGCCTTCCAGCGGAAGTGGTAGAGGTAAACACAGTCAAGGATTTTAAGCATGAGTGGGATAGACACAAGGCTATCCTAGCTATAAGACCCGGAACGGGGGACTAATAAAAGTATTTAAAAAAAAAAAAATTGGGCAGACTAGATGGACCGAATGGTTCTTATCTGCCGACACATTCTATGTTTCTATGTTTCTAAGACCCGACTCGCCAAATCCCGTGATGGGGGGGGGGGTATTAATAATATGGGAGGTATAAAAATGTCAGGCCCCTGACGTCTCATTCATGTTGTTTTGCCAACGAGATGTCTCAGTGGGCTAAAACATCCCTTATACATTTTGTACTGGGTTGATTCCCAACATGTTCAGCTCTTATGATGTTGGTAAAATGAGCGCCATTAACCATAACATCTTCCAGATGATTGGAAATAGGAAATGCCTCATCACATATTAGTAAAGGATAAACTATCCTACTATATGTTGTTTTGGGCTATTATTTGAGGAGAATGTAACCTTTGTAAGAAATTTAACCTTTGTCTTTTTTTTTTTTTTTAAGAACCCCAATGCTCCCCCTCCAAGGACCTTGACTTACACCGTCTCCCAGACTCGTGTTAAGAACGTGGCACAGTTTGGCAACCACATCGAAGCTCTGTGCAAAGGTGTCCCCACTTTCTACGCCCAGGAAGTGCAAGGTGAGTTCTTTAAAAGTGTGTACTGAAACATTTCACCATCAGTGCCACATGCACAACAAGTAGGACACTTAGCATCTCTGTGGACATGCACGCCTAATCAGTTGTTCACAGTAGAAAATAATGAGGACTCTTAGGACTTTATTGATGGGAGAGAGAATTAACTGCAATGGAAATATCACACTTATGGGCCAAAGTAGGAAACTTGGAAAAATTCCCCCATTCGATTAAATGTTTTTATTTGATCATACACCTGGCTCGGCCAAGCTTGAATTAATATTAGCTAACACTTGTCCTTCTTATCTGATAGTTAAAAGTGGTTGTTCTATGATGATTTGCGTTCCATCTTTTCTCATCACAATATTTATTTTTCCGTTTAGAATCAAATTAAATAGATTAAATGAAGGCACAAAAGATACCTGTATTATTATGTAGGGCATGACAACTGTGACAGTTTAAAAAAACAAACAAACAGGAAATCATCTCTCTATTTATATTTATTTATTATGTTATATAAATCCACTGGTGTGTATTCACTACAAACTAAGCTGACAGAAATCACCTTTCCAACTAATGCTAAAAACGCCTGGATCTTAAAAGACAGCTGTTGCAAGTTATGTGTAATTAAAAGATCGTATCAAGTGTCAACATTTTTTATAGAAATGTTTTGATGAAAGAATACAATTTCAAGACCTCATCAGGTGGCAGACATGTTGTTTAGAATCTTAGGTCAAATGGATCAGATAAAGGAATATCTGACCCAAGATGTCTGCAAGAGAGCTATACAAGGAAAGAGGGCTCAGCAAAGGTGCTTTATTTCTATTCTTTAATTTCTATTTAAAATGCGCACACCGGGTACAATATTTTAATTAAATATAACTTTTTTTTTTTTTTTTGCTGACAGCTGTCCTTTACTTGGCAATTAAATACAGTTCCCGTTTTAGTAAACAGCATTTATTTGTTTTGTTTTTTTAAACTATGGGGTCTCTTTACTAAAAAGTGAAACCAGGCATTAATAACTGAGATATATTCTATAGTTCAATTATTAACACCTGATTGTTGCAGTTCGTTTGTCACATTTAACCACAGTTCACTTTTTGGTGACTTATGCTCAATACCTTGTCTGCCTTGGAACTAACTAGGCCAGAAAAAAAAAAATGCTAATAATATTCGATTAGGAAGAGAAATAAAAGATTAGATTACTGAGGTGCCTGTGGTAAATAGGATAATAAGTGTTAATCACTCCCATTTTGTCGTGCCCCTCCCCCCCCCCCAAAAAAAAGCAATTACACAAATGATAAAATATACAAAGAAAGTACATTTTCAGAAAGAGGTTCTGGAAAGTGTTACAGCAGGGAAACGAATGCATTTTAGCATAAGGAACTAAGTAGGTGGTAATTTATTTGGAAAAAAAATATCCTGTCAACAGCTAATCCACTTGGAAACGGTTACAACAACATACTAACAATTTGTTTAAACACACTAATGATTAACCCATTGAGGCCCAATGTCATTTCCATGTAGTCAACACACACTGGGCTTTTAAACTCTTGGGCGAGCGTGAAATGTCCTGTATATAATGTGTAATTGGGATGAAGGTATGAATTATCATTAGTCCTTGACTGATTTATTGTTGGTGCTATATTTACTTGAATTGTGTCTTTTGACGGTGTCTTATATCAAAACCTGTATGGCATACCTGCCAACAATCCTGGATTTTCTGGCACATTCCTGTTTTTTGAGCCACTGTCCTGTGAATTCTGGGCACACAGAGTGACTTGATTTAAAAAAGGGGACATAAATAGGTTACAATACACAACCCTACACTTGTGCCAGCCCTAGAAATGCCTCCTTTTGTAAAAAAAAAGACATACCGGCCTTGCTATTGCCTACACAGACTTAACATTGAAGTCCTGTAATTCTTCTACCGGCCTGACTTCACACCAATGTTAAATCTATTGAGACAATAGCATGGCCAGCAGTTTTTGAAGAAAAGGTGGCAACCTTACAGATCAGACCTCTGTCTGAACTGGAGAGGTGGGAGCACATGTTTGGTCAAGTGTCATGACGTCACATGTCCTTCACCATCGTGACCATAATTCAGGTGTATATTGTTCGCAAGCATGCGTATTGGTGCCAAGGGCCACTGTCTTTCCATACAATCATCTTACAGTGAGAATGTGTTACCCTAAAATCCCTCTTGATCTCTCTTAGGTGCTGGCCTCTTTTTGAACTGGCATAGCTGCACCAATCTGGGGATCCTCAGGTTTCTCGGCATTTCTCTGTGTGGGAACATTGGATGCTGAACCCTCCATGCTGACTCCTGATAATCTGAATGAACGTGCCTGGCTGAACTGATTTTGTCCTCCCCCCTTTCTTTTCGGGTCTGGTGTTTGCTCCTTCATCTTTGTACATACACTGGTCGGAGAGTCCGTGTGTTTATATATATATTAAATATAAAGAATACCATTTGTGAAATAAAGAGCTTTCATGAACTAAATAGTCTTGTTTCTCTAGTTACCTTGTCTTTCTGCTGTCAGATCATTGTTGGTTGGTTGTGGTGAGAGAGCCCAGCGTTTGCTCTAAATACAATTAATGTGCTAAATCTGATGTAAAAACTAAAATCCACATTTATAGGTACCAGGCCAACTTTTTCATCTAGTGTATATTTCTGATATGATAAGGAAATCATCCTCTAATATAAATAACACAGAATGCATGCAGGTCCCATGACCATATACTAGACTTGTCCTCTGGTCTTATGTTCATACTGTAGAATTGTCCTCTGGTCTTATGATCATATTGTAGAATTGTCCTCTGGTCCCATGACCATATACTAGACTTGTCCTCTGGTCTTATGTTCATACTGTAGAATTGTCCTCTGGTCTTCTGATCATATTGTAGAATTATCCTCTGGTCCCATGATCATATTGTAGACTTGTCCTCTGGTCACATGATCATATTGTAGAATTGTCCTCTGGTCCCATGATCATATTGTAGAATTGTCCTCTGATCCCATGATCATATTGTAGAATTGTCCTCTGGTCCCATGATCATATTGTAGAATTGTCCTCTGGTCCCATGATCATACTGTAGAATTGTCCTCTGGTCCCATTACCATATTATAGAATTGTCCTCTTGTCCCATGATCATATAGTAGAATTGTCCTCTGGTCCCATGATCATATAGTAGAATTTTCCTCTGTTCCCATGATCATATTGTAGAATTGTCCTCTGGTCCCATTATCATATTGTAGAATTGTCCTCTTGTCACATTATCATATTGAAGAATTGTCCTCTTGTCCCATTATCATATTGTAGAATTGTCCTCTGGTCCCATGATCATATTGTAGATTTGTCCTCTGGTCCCATGATCATATTGTAAAATTGTCCTCTGGTCCCATGATCATATTGTAGAATTGTCCTCTGGTCCTATGATCATATTGTAGAATTGCCCTCTGGTCCCATGATCATATAGTAGAATTATCCTCTGGTCCCATGATCATATTGTAGAATTATCCTCTGGTCCCATTATCATATTGTAGAATTGTCCTCTGGTCCCATGATCATATTGTAGAATTGTCCTCTGGTCCCATGATCATATTGCAGAAGTGCCCTCTGGTCCCATGATCATATTGTAGAATTGTCCTCTTGTCCCATGATCATATTGTAGAATTATCCTCTGGTCCCATGATCATATTGTAGACTTGTCCTCTGGTCCCATGACCATATTGTAGAATTGTCCTCTGGTCCCATGATCATATTGTAGAATTGTCCTCTGGTCCCATGATCATATTGTAGAATTGTCCTCTGGTCCCATGATCATATTGTAGAATTGTCCTCTGGTCCCATGATCATATTGTAGAATTGTCCTCTGGTCCCATGACCATATTGTAGAATTGTCCTCTGGTCCCATGATCATATTGTAGAATTGTCCTCTGGTCCCATGATCATATTGTAGAATTGCCCTCTGGTCCCATGATCATATTGTAGAATTGTTCTCTGGTCCCATGATCATATTGTAGAATTTTCCTCTGGTCCCATGATCATATTGTAGAATTTCCCTCTGGTCCCATGATCATATTGTAGAATTGTCCTCTGGTCCTATGATCATATTGTAGAATTGCCCTCTGGTCCCATGATCATATAGTAGAATTATCCTCTGGTCCCATGATCATATTGTAGAATTATCCTCTGGTCCCATTATCATATTGTAGAATTGTCCTCTGGTCCCATGATCATATTGTAGAATTGTCCTCTGGTCCCATGATCATATTGCAGAAGTGCCCTCTGGTCCCATGATCATATTGTAGAATTGTCCTCTTGTCCCATGATCATATTGTAGAATTATCCTCTGGTCCCATGATCATATTGTAGACTTGTCCTCTGGTCCCATGACCATATTGTAGAATTGTCCTCTGGTCCCATGATCATATTGTAGAATTGTCCTCTGGTCCCATGATCATATTGTAGAATTGTCCTCTGGTCCCATGATCATATTGTAGAATTGGCCTCTGGTCCCATGATCATATTGTAGAATTGTCCTCTGGTCCCATGACCATATTGTAGAATTGTCCTCTGGTCCCATGATCATATTGTAGAATTGTTCTCTGGTCCCATGATCATATTGTAGAATTTTCCTCTGGTCCCATGATCATATTGTAGAATTATTCTCTGGTCCCATGATCATACTCTAGAATAATCCTCTGGTCCCATGATCATATTGTAGAATTATCCTCTGGTCCCATGATCATATTGTAGAATTATCCTCTGGTCCCATGATCATACTGTAGAATTGTCCTCTGGTCCCATGATCATATTGTAGAATTGTCCTCTGGTCCTATGATCATATTGTAGAATTGCTCTCTGGTCCCATGATCATATAGTAGAATTATCCTCTGGTCCCATGATCATATTGTAGAATTATCCTCTGGTCCCATTATCATATTGTAGAATTGTCCTCTGGTCCCATGATCATATTGTAGAATTGTCCTTTGGTCCCATGATCATATTGCAGAAGTGCCCTCTGGTCCCATGATCATATTGTAGAATTGTCCTCTTGTCCCATGATCATATTGTAGAATTATCCTCTGGTCTCATGATCATATTGTAGAATTATCCTCTGGTCCCATGATCATATTGTAGACTTGTCCTCTGGTCCCATGACCATATTGTAGAATTGTCCTCTGGTCCCATGATCATATTGTAGAATTGTCCTCTGGTCCCATGATCATATTGTAGAATTGTCCTCTGGTCCCATGATCATATTGTAGAATTGGCCTCTGGTCCCATGATCATATTGTAGAATTGTCCTCTGGTCCCATGACCATATTGTAGAATTGTCCTCTGGTCCCATGATCATATTGTAGAATTGTCCTCTGGTCCCATGATCATATTGTAGAATTGCCCTCTGGTCCCATGATCATATTGTAGAATTGTTCTCTGGTCCCATGATCATATTGTAGAATTGTCCTCTGGTCCCATGATCATATTGTAGAATTTCCCTCTGGTCCCATGATCATATTGTAGAATTATCCTCTGGTCCCATGATCATACTGTAGAATTATCCTCTGGTCCCATGATCATATTGTAGAATTATCCTCTGGTCCCATGATCATATTGTAGAATTATCCTCTGGTCCCATGATCATACTGTAGAATTGTCCTCTGGTCCCATGACCATATTATAGAATTGTCCTCTGGTCCCATGACCATATTATAGAATTGTCCTCTTGTCCCATGATCATATTGTAGAATTGTCATCTGGTCCCATTATCATATTGTAGAATTGTCCTCTTGTCCCATGATCATATTGTAGAATTGTCCTCTTGTCCCATGATCATATTGTAGAATTGTCCTCTGGTCCCATGATCATATTGTAGAATTATCCTCTGGTCCCATGATCATATTGTAGAATTGCCCTCTGGTCCCATGATCATATAGTAGAATTATCCTCTGGTCCCATGATCATATTGTAGAATTGCCCTCTGGTCCCATGATCATATAGTAGAATTATCCTCTGGTCCCATGATCATATTGTAGAATTATCCTCTGGTCCCATGATCATATTGTAGAATTGTCCTCTTGTCCCATGATCATATTGTAGAATTGTCCTCTGGTCCCATGATCATATTGTAGAATTATCCTCTTGTCCCATGATCATATTGTAGAATTGTCCTCTTGTCCCATGATCATATTGTAGAATTGTCCTCTGGTCCCATGATCATATTGTAGAATTATCCTCTGGTCCCATGATCATATTGTAGAATTGCCCTCTGGTCCCATGATCATATAGTAGAATTATCCTCTGGTCCCATGATCATATTGTAGAATTGCCCTCTGGTCCCATGATCATATAGTAGAATTATCCTCTGGTCCCATGATCATATTGTAGAATTATCCTCTGGTCCCATGATCATATTGTAGAATTGTCCTCTTGTCCCATGATCATATTGTAGAATTGTCCTCTGGTCCCATGATCATATTGTAGAATTGTCCTCTGGTCCCATGATCATGTTGTAGAATTATCCTCTTGTCCCATGATCATATTGTAGAATTGTCCTCTGGTCCCATGATCATATTGTAGAATTATCCTCTGGTCCCATGATCATATTGTAGAATTGTCCTCTTGTCCCATGATCATATTGTAGAATTATCCTCTGGTCCCATGATCATATTGTAGAATTGTCCTCTTGTCCCATGATCATATTGTAGAATTATCCTCTGGTCCCATGATCATATTGTAGAATTGTCCTCTGGTCCCATGATCATAATGTAGAATTGTCCTCTGGTCCCATGATCATAATGTAAAATAATCCTCTGGTCTCATGATCATATTGTAGAATTGTCCTCTGGTCCCATGATCATATTGTAGAATTGTCCTCTGGTCCCATGATCATATTGTAGACTTGTCCTCTGGTCCCATGATCATATTGTAGACTTGTCCTCTGGTTCCATGATCATATTGTAGAATTCTCCTCTTGTCCCATGATCATATTGTAGAATTGCCCTCTGGTCCCATGATCATATTGTAGAAGTGTCCTCTTGTCCCATGATCATATTGTAGAATTGTCCTCTTGTCCCATGATCATATTGTAGAATTGTCCTCTGGTCCCATGATCATATTGTAGAATTATCCTCTGGTCCCATGACCATATTGTAGAATTGTCCTCTTGTCCCATGATCATATTGTAGAATTATCCTCTGGTCCCATGATCATATTGTAGAATTGTCCTCTTGTCCCATGATCATATTGTAGAATTATCCTCTGGTCCCATGACCATATTGTAGAATTGTCCTCTGGTCCCATGATCATAATGTAGAACTGTCCTCTGGTCCCATGATCATAATGTAGAATAATCCTCTGGTCTCATGATCATATTGTAGAATTGTCCTCTGGTCCCATGATCATATTGTAGAATTGTCCTCTGGTCCCATGATCATATTGTAGAATTGGCCTCTGGTCCCATGATCATATTGTAGACTTGTCCTCTGGTCCCATGATCATATTGTAGAATTCTCCTCTTGTCCCATGATCATATTGTAGAATTGCCCTCTGGTCCCATGATCATATTGTAGAAGTGTCCTCTTGTCCCATGATCATATTGTAGAATTGGCCTCTGGTCCCATGATCATATTGTAGACTTGTCCTCTGGTCCCATGATCATATTGTAGAATTCTCCTCTTGTCCCATGATCATATTGTAGAATTGTCCTCTGGTCCCATGATCATATTGTAGAATTGGCCTCTGGTCCCATGATCATATTGTAGACTTGTCCTCTGGTCCCATGATCATATTGTAGAATTCTCCTCTTGTCCCATGATCATATTGTAGAATTGCCCTCTGGTCCCATGATCATATTGTAGAAGTGTCCTCTTGTCCCATGATCATATTGTAGAAGTGTCCTCTTGTCCCATGATCATATTGTAGAATTGTCCTCTGGTCCCATGATCATATTGTAGAATTGTCCTCTGGTCCCATGATCATATTGTAGAATTGTCCTCTTGTCCCATGATCATATTGTAGACTTGTCCTCTGGTCCCATGATCATATTGTAGAATTCTCCTCTTGTCCCATGATCATATTGTAGAATTGCCCTCTGGTCCCATGATCATATTGTAGAAGTGTCCTCTTGTCCCATGATCATATTGTAGAATTGGCCTCTGGTCCCATGATCATATTGTAGACTTGTCCTCTGGTCCCATGATCATATTGTAGAATTCTCCTCTTGTCCCATGATCATATTGTAGAATTGTCCTCTGGTCCCATGATCATATTGTAGAATTGTCCTCTGGTCCCATGATCATATTGTAGAATTGGCCTCTGGTCCCATGATCATATTGTAGACTTGTCCTCTGGTCCCATGATCATATTGTAGAATTCTCCTCTTGTCCCATGATCATATTGTAGAATTGCCCTCTGGTCCCATGATCATATTGTAGAAGTGTCCTCTTGTCCCATGATCATATTGTAGAAGTGTCCTCTTGTCCCATGATCATATTGTAGAATTGTCCTCTGGTCCCATGATCATATTGTAGAATTGTCCTCTGGTCCCATGATCATATTGTAGAATTGGCCTCTGGTCCCATGATCATATTGTAGAATTGCCCTCTGGTCCCATGATCATATTGTAGAATTGTCCTCTTGTCCCATGATCATATTGTAGAATTATCCTCTGGTCCCATGATCATATTGTAGAATTGTCCTCTGGTCCCATGATCATATTGTAGAATTCTCCTCTTGTCCCATGATCATATTGTAGAATTATCCTCTGGTCCCATGATCATACTGTAGAATTGTCCTCTGGTCCCATGATCATATTGTAGAATTGGCCTCTGGTCCCATGATCATATTGTAGAATTGGCCTCTGGTCCCATGATCATATTGTAGAATTGGCCTCTGGTCCCATGATCATATTGTAGAATGATCCTCTGGTCCCATGATCATATTGTAGAATTGTCCTCTGTTCCCATGATCATATTGTAGAATTGTCCTCTGGTCCCATGATCATATTGTAGAATTGTCCTCTGGTCCCATGATCATATTGTAGAATTCTCCTCTTGTCCCATGATCATACTGTAGAATTGTCCTCTGGTCCCATGATCATATTGTAGAATTGGCCTCTGGTCCCATGATCATATTGTAGAATTGGCCTCTGGTCCCATGATCATATTGTAGAATTGTCCTCTGGTCCCATGATCATATTGTAGAATTGTCCTCTGGTCCCATGATCATATTGTAGAATTGGCCTCTGGTCCCATGATCATATTGTAGAATTGTCATCTGGTCCCATGATCATATTGTAGAATTGTCCTCTGGTCCCATGATCATATTGTAGAATTGTCCTCTGGTCCCATGATCATATTGTAGAATTGTCCTCTTGTCCCATGATCATATTGTAGAATTGGCCTCTGGTCCCATGATCATATTGTAGAATTGTCCTCTGGTCCCATGATCATATTGTAGAATTGTCCTCTGGTCCCATGATCATATTGTAGAATTGTCCTCTGGTCCCATGATCATATTGTAGAATTGTTCTCTGGTCTCTAAAATAAAACAAATAAATCCCTGACTACGCAGGATTTGTAAGCCCACACAGGATTTGGAGAATACTTTTAAAGAAATCCCACCATATATTTCTCAAATCGCCATGTTTCATTCCATCCCACGAACCATACTTATTCAGACCGATCTATATATAGGTATATTAAAAGCATGTTTACTGTCTGCATGAATCTATCTATGTATAGGTATATTATAACCATTTATACTGTCTGCATGAATCAAATGAGATTTTTTATGAATGTTGCCCATTCATGCCGGGTTACTCTCTAGCATCATAGAATCAGAGCTCCTTCTATCAGCCTACGACAGACGCAAAAAGCAGTATTATTATCAAGTAGTGTAGAAGATCATGAAAAAAAATCATGTTTTTTCCCGCTTCATATATATTGAGGATGAACAGATAGACAGATCGGGGTGATAGAATACAACTTGCGCAAACAAGATGCATATACACAAGTATGTGTCCCATGTTTACAAAGTAAGATAAATAAACAGAATATAAACAACATCTATACTATGATGTAACAGAATTCTTTAACGAGAGCAGGACTTAGAAGTAAGGGATCCAAAGCAGCCTAGGGAACAAGGGGCCCTTGTACACAATAAAGATATGTACTCCCATGAATTATTAATGGTGCAACATTCCACTATTCGAAAGAGGTCTTAGTTGTTAACACTAGATGTGAAGGGGTGGTAGGCACATTTATGTGACCTCATACAATGTTGCATGAAATCGAGCATGCACTGTGCAATTACTGGTTGTCTGAAGCTCATTTCATGTTAAACAATTGGGCCCTATGCACCGTAAAAAACAAAACACTGGAGTAATTCTGCGACAGATCTAACTCTAAAGTGATAGGAACACACAAAAAATTGGACTGTCTTGATAAATCCGGGATTACAAATAGAGCCAAATAATTTATAAAACAAAAAAAATCTACATTTGTGTGTTTTATTGTATAACACTGTGGCACACAGAACAAAAGGGATAAAGTGAATACTGACATATAGCAGAGCTGAGAAAATTCTCCATCTTG